>CAUYPK010003530.1:0-52466 GCA_963574355.1 Loris lydekkerianus
TCAGAGGTCCCTCCTCAGAAGCAGCATAACAAAATCCAAACTTGGCAAAGAGCCACAGTATACAAAATAATGATAAGAGGCAAAGAGCCGAAATTCATTTTGGCCGGGAGCCGCATGCAGCTCTAGCCGCGTGTTCGCCACTATTACATTATATGAGAAAACTGTCCTACTTAAAATGCTTATTTCTACATTTTCACTACTGCAAATAATGCTGTAACATTCCTGACAGATCCCTAACACTTATTTTTTGATAGCTGGGTACATGCATCTTCAATTTTATTAGGTCTTGCCAAGTTATTCACCACACTGTCTTTGCCCTGCTTTGCATTTGAAGGCCTAGCACTGAAGAACTCTTGGTAGTGCACTCAGAGCCAGGTTTGCTCTGCTTGTGGGCCCCACAGCTCTAAAGATCCCTTTGAGTTATTGTAACTGATGATTTTTCTGATTGGAGCCTCAAATAATGGGAGGCAACTAACATCCAGAAGACACTCAGGGTTGTAGACTATTCACCTCCCTAACAGGGCTAGCAAGTTTTAAAAAGCAGCTATTAGCATACTATCCACCTCTGATCAAAATGAACACCTAACCCACATTCACTGACCAAACCATCTTACTCACGTATGTGAACCAGGAAAAGGCAAAGAAGGTGTCATGAGAAGTAATTTTACACACACACACACACAAAGAGACGATCTGTAGAGTAATTTTAGATTCACAGCAAAATTGAGCAGAAAGTACAGTTTTCATATATCCCCTTCCACTACACAAACACCCACTGCAATGTCCCAACCCAGAGTGCTATATTTCTTATAAATGATGAACCTACAGTGACACTTATTTATAATAAAAAAAAATAAAAAAGAAACAAACAAAAATAAATAAATAAAAAGATTTCCAGAAAGAAAAAAAAACAAACAAACAAACAAAAAAAAAACAAAGACCAGTTTACATGAGGACTCTTGTTGCTATACATTCTATGGGTATAGACAAACATATAATGACATGTATTCACCATTTTATTATTATTATTATTATTTATTTATTTATTTTTTTTTGCAGTTTTTGGCTGGGGCTGGGTTTGAACCCGCCACCTGCGGCATATGGGGCCGATGCCCTCCTCTGTTGAGCCACAGGCACCACCCACCACCATTTTAGTATTATTATATAGAATTACTTCACTGTCCTAACAATCCTGTGTTCTGCCTAGTCATCCCTCACTTTTCCTTAAACCCTGGCAACCACTGATCTTTTTACAGTCTCTGGTCTTTTCTGTAATGTCATAAACTGGGAATCATACAGCATGTGGTCTTTTCAGATTGGCATCTTTCACTTAGTAATAAGCAAGTAAGGTTTCTTTACATCTTTTCGAGGCTTGATAGCTCATTTCCTTTTAGTGCTGTATAATACTCTGTTGTCTGGATGTACCACAGTTTATTTGTCCCTTTTTGGTTGCTTCCAAGTTTTGGCAATTAAGAACAAAACTGCTATAAAGAACCATGTAGCCCAAACAATTAGGCAAGAAAAAGAAATAAAGGGCATCCAAATTTGAAAGGAGGAAGTCAAATTGTCCCTTTTGTAGACGGCATGATCTCACATATGGAAATACCTGAAGATTCTACCAACAAATTCTTAGTTAGAACTGATAAACAATCTCAGTAAAGCTGCAAGATATGAAATTAATATACAAAATCAGTGGCATTTCTATATACAATGAACTTAATGAAAAAGAAATCAAGAAAGCAATGTCAATTATAATAGCTACCAAAAGATACCTAGGAATAAATTAAACAAAAGAGATGAAAGCTCTCTACAATAAAAACTACAAAACAATGATGAAAGAAATGAAGAAGATACAAACAAATGGAAACACATCCCAGGGATGCTCATGGATCAGAAAAAATAACACTGTTAAATTGATAATGCTACCCAAAGAAATCTATAGATTCTGTATGATCCCTATGAAAATATAATGGAAATAGGAAAAAAAATCCTAAAATTTGTATGAAATTTAAAAATATCCCAAATAACCAAAGCAATTCTGAGCAAAAAGAATAAATCCAGAAGTGCCACACAACCAAACCTCAAAATTTGTATGACAAAGCTGTAAAACCAAAACAGCATGGTATTCTCATAAAAACAGACATGCAGACCAAAGGAACAGAATAGAGAAACCAGAAATAAATCCACCTATCTACAGTGAACTCATTTTTAATAAAGGTTCCAATAACATACACTGGGGATAGGACAGTATCTTCAATTAATGGTGTAGAACTAAATATATACAGAAGAATGATATCAGACTCTATTTACCTCTTACCCTGCACAAAAATCAACTCTAAATGGATCAGAAAAGAAATGACAGACCTAAAATGACAAAACTACTAGAAGAAAATGAAAGACCTGAAATGATAAAACTACTAGAAGAAAAGATAAGGGGAATCTTCAGGACATTGATTTGGAAAAATATTTTATGATTAAGACCTCAGAAGCACAGGCAAACAAAAGCAAAAATAAACAAATAGGATCATATCAAACTATAAAGCTTCTATAAAGCAAAGGAAATAATCAACAAAATGAATAGACAACCTTCAGAATTAGAGAAAATACTTGCAAAGTACTCATCCAATAAGGCATTAATATCCAGAATATACAAGGAACTCAAACATCTCAACAGCTAAAAAATAAACAATCTGATTTAAAAATAGGCAAATAATTTGAACACATTTCTCAAAAGGAGACACCCAGGTGGCCAATGAAATATGAAAAATGCTCAACATCACTAATCATCAGAGAAATGCAAATCGAAACCACAATGAGTTATCATCTCACCCCAGTTAGGAAGCCTATTGTTAAAAAGACAAAAAATAACAAAGGCTGGCAAGAACATAAAGAAAAGGGAATTCTTATGACGGGAATATAAACTAGTACAGCTACTACCAAGAACTGCATAAAGGTTCCTCAAAAATCTACATATAGAACTACCAGATGATCCAGCAATCCCATTACTGGGAATTTATTCAAAGGAAAGGAAATCATTATATGGAACCTGTAGTCCCAAGTTTACTGCAGCACTATTTGCAATAGCCAAGATTGGCAATCAACCCAGGTGTCCAACAACAGATGAACAGATAAAGAAAATATGGTATATTTACACCATGGAACACTATTCAGCCATAAAAAAGAATAAAATTCTGTCATTTGCAGCAACACGGAAGGAACTGGAGGATATTACATTAAATGAAAAACTAAAAACAGAAAGTTAAGCACTGCATGTTCTCACTCATGTCTGGAAGCTTAAAAACGTCGATTTCAGAAGTACAAAGTAGGACAGAGAATACTAGACACAGATAAGGGTAGGGAACAGAAAGGAGGAAGAGATCTGTTAAAGGATTAAAAAATCACAGCTAGATAGGAGGAATATCTTCTAATGTTCAACATCACTGTAGGATGAACAGAGTTAACAATAACATACAGTTTCAAATAACTGGAAGGATACTGAATATTCTCAACACAAAAAAATGACAAAAGTTTGACATGATGAATATGCTAATTATCCTGATCTGATTACTATATATTGTATATATTGAAATATCATTAAGTACAATTCTCATTTGTCAGTTAAAACATCTTAAATAATTCATGTGCTGGCCAGGTGCAGTGGTTCATACCTGTAATCCTAGCACTCTGAGAGGCAGATACAGGACAATTGCTTGAACTTGAGCTAAGAGCGAGACCTTGTCCCTCCAAAACCCAGAAAAATTAGCCAGGTGGAGTGGCACTGCCTACAGTGCCAGCTACTCAGGAGGTTGAGGCAGGAGGATTGCTTGAACCCAGGAGTCTGAAGTTGCAGTGAGCTAGGCTGACAGCATGGCACTCTAGCATTGGACAAGAGGGTGAAACACTGTCTCAATAAAAGAAAAAAAATCCACATGCAAATTTCTGTGTAGATGTTAAGTTTTCAACACCTTTAGGTAAATGTCATAAACTGTACTGCTGGATCATTTAGTAAGAGTACATTTAGCTTTGTAAGAAACCACCAAATTATTCTAAAGTGGTGGTATCATTTTGCATTCCTACCAGCAATGAATGAGAGTTCCTGTGGCTCCACATCCTCACCAGCATTTGGTGCTATCAATGTTCTAGATTTTCTCCATTCTAATAGGTATGCAGTAATATTTCATTATTGTTTTAATTTTAATTTCTCTGATGACACATCATGTGGAACATCTTTTCATAGGCTTATTTGCCATCTGTATAATTTTTTTGATGAGGTATCTGTTCAGATCCTTTGCCCATGTTTTAATTGGGGTATGCTTTTTCAAGTCTTTTTAAGCCCATTTTTGAGCAGCCTGTTCCAATCCTTAACAATACCAGATGCCTGCGGACAGTAGTAAGCACAGAATGTTCATCATCTAATATCTCACTGATTATAATTTGTCACATCAGAGAAAGAGTTCTTTCTGTGGGCAGTCCTGGAGGTTCTGAGTAGAGGGGGCCAGAAGTCACATACCCTCTCTTCTTCCTCAAGGGTCCCTGGGAACTGAGGGCTCTCAGATTGGGAGAGGGGAATGTGCCTGGAATCTGGGTGAATATCCAGAGTGAGGGCTGGGGGACCTCTTACTCTAACAGAGAGAGGGCATTGTCCCCCCTTGGGCCTACCCAAAATTGACAGTAGGGGCAGAGCTCCATGGGGTTTTCTTTAATCCGGGTCAGTAATTCTCTTGGAATTCATTCAGGGTTTTTAACCTTGGCTTCTGACCCCACCTGGGCCTCCCCTCTCTGCCTATCTGATGTTCCCCTCAGATTGAGGTTCTCACCTCCAAGAGTGACCACGGCCCAGGGACTCTCAGGCCAACAGCAAGTGTACAACTCTGGGATAGATTTTCAGAAGATCTAGACTTCTGGTTTCAACTTCTTTTTTCTTACTATGGCACATGAGCAGATGTAACATGAACAGACAAAAATCACAGATGGCTATAAAATGAAAACACAAATTTGATGATCCTAGATTTTAATGTAAGCAAAGAATTTTTTTTTCCAGGAAAACAAGTCAAGTATAATGATAAGCTCTCATTTTGTCATGACTTTCATAAAAATCATTTATTGATTGAGTAGTAAAATGAGTCAATTAAACACTTAAAAGTCATGTAGGAGGAAAAATACTTATTCAAACTAAGGTAATATAAAAAAAAAAATTGGTCATTAGTTTTTAAAATATTTATTTTTCCCCAACCTACAAGAACGTATTACAAAGAATAGTTTATTTTGCAACATTATATAGATTTTAAATTTTATAATTATTATAATTTATTTGTATCATCACTATTATCTATTTCTACAGAAAAGTCCCTAATATCAATCTTACTCTCCTTATATATGATATGTAAATGAATTATTACCTCTGCTTTCTTCATCTATTCTTGCTTTTATCTCTCTGTTCAACTAAAAGAATACTGCACCCTTCCACTTCCTCCAGGTTGAGGAATGCTTCCTAAGGCTTTCTGGGTCCCAAACATGTTTGCCAGTTGTAGTTGTTACTGCACATAGGTAATTTGACTAATGTATTAATGTTCTATTCCTGTACCACATCCTAGCAACTTTCAATACACATGTATCACCTCACAAGTTTCTTCTGTGGCTCGGGATTCCAAGTTTGGACCCTTAACTGGGTCCAATGGCTCAGGGTCTCACAAATCTGCAGCCAAGGTATTGTCCAGGGTAGTTCTCATCTGCAGCTTGACTACTTCCAAGCTAAACCGCTTACTGACAAAATTCATTTCCTTTTAGCTACAGGACTGAGGGCTCTAGCTTCTTGCTGGCTCTCAGCTAGAGGTCACCCTTACCTCTTAGAGAAGTGATTTTCTATTGGTGTGCCATGAAAGAATCTTAGGTATATTGTAAATATTTTTAAAGATAATAATATTATTTTCAAAAAGAGCTCAAAGTACAGTAAAGATATTCTTTTTTTTTTTTTTTATCAACATAATTTAAGTGTGCTGTGGAAATTTAACTATATGTTCATGGTCAAGTGTGGCATGAGATAAAAAAACACTGTTTTAGAGGTTGCCCAGAGGTCTTTGCCAAGCAGACTTCTACACTATGGCCATTTACTTTTTCAAGCCAGCAGAAATAATCTCTAGAGAGAGTATGCCAGCAAGATAGTCTCATATTATATAATATAATCACGACAGTGACATTCTATCATCTTTTCCCTATTCTACTAGTTAGAAGCAAATCACAGGTCCTGTATAATCAAGGGAAAGAATTATAGAAAGGTATAAATACCAGAAAGCAGGGATCATTGGGGGTTGCCTTCAAGTCTGTCCAACACAAATTTTATATAAGCCAATGACTTACCCATTAGTGGGTTTAACCAAACAAACTATACTGCTACTTTAAAAATACTAGATAAAAGTCACTACAGAAATTGCTGTCAACTACATGTGAGCAAGATAAACATGAAAGATTGCTTCATTCAGATTGCTTCCTGAGTATCACTCAATTCTCCCTTTAAAAAAAAAAAGTTGGAGGATGGCGGACGGTACAAGACATGTAGCCCACCTCTCCCAAGTCATCAGGTGAGAGGAAGGGGGATCTGGACCTTTTCCGAGTGGATTATAGGTATGGACAGACAGCTGGAGACGTAGAACGAATTGGTGGATTGCTATATATGAGCTGTAATTTAAAATCATGGACTCTGTTGTAGAGATTTTCCCTGCCTGGCTGTGCTGGCCAGCAGACCCTTCCCTCACGGAGGACAGCAGCTTGCAATTCCTGGCAAAACCCAATTGACGAAAATTTATTCCTGAGCCGAGTTTGGCGACCAGAAAGGGGTGCTGCTCAGAGCCACAAGGGGCTAAGCAGCCCAATGGAAAACTGAAGGGAAGGGATCCCACCCAGGAAACAGACATTTTGAATTGTCCGAAATGGCGGACACCTCCCTGAACAACAGGGGTGATTAAATAGACCGGACCATTCCTGGCAGGGAATACTGGTGTGGGCTGGCAGCTCAGGCTATGCGGCAAACTGGCGGGTGGCTGGACTCAAAAGTCCAGATTCAAAAGTGAGACTCTGAGCCACAAAAACTAAGGAAAAGGTCTCCAGGAGCTGCAGCTGTGGGAGCCGGGGCAGCCAGCCCCTCCCTCACAGCCAATTGCAGTTGCCAGTTTGCAGGAGAATGGGGGAGCAGAGTAGAAAGATTTATGAAGCATGGACTTCTGGACCAAGTTGGGAGGTCGCATAGGAGTGCTGTCTGGAACAGAGCAGCTGAGGTTGGACAACAATTAGGTAATAAACTTTTATAGAAAATCCAAAATGGCAATCGGCTAGGTAGGGTGGTTACCATGGAAACAGTGTAAACTGTGAATCAGGTATGAACCTGGGAACCACTCACAGCGCCACCTGGTGTCCAGAAAGTATATTGCATTATGAATATATTCCCACGAAAGTCGATCCCAACGTCATACATATAGATGTATATTTCTACATATATGCAAGAATGATATTTTTGTGGTTGGTGACTTTTTTTTCCTCATCATTTTCTTGGAGGAACTATTGTTACTTATTTTATTTTATTTTTATTTTTAATTTTTTCTTTCTTCTTTTTTAAATTTTTTATGAACACCACTTTTTTCCCCTTATCTCTTCCTCTTCTTCCCTTATGATTTCTGAGCGTACTTACATCAGATTTTTAGAGGTTGTTTTGTTTTTTTTTGTTTTGTTTCTTTGTTATTTACCTTTTTTTTCAATTATTTTATGATTATCATTTTTTTTGTAGTTGGATTTTTTTTTTTGTTGTCTGTATGTCTGTGTGTTTCTGATTGTTCGTGCATCTGTGGGCTTGTGTGTCTAGTAGCCTTTTTATCTGTTTATTTGCTCATTTGGTCTCAATGTGTTTGGTGTTTTGCTAAATCCTCGGGTTGGCTATTTTCCCTAACTCCAACTTTTACTTTCAACAAGAAAAAGGGGGAACAGGGAACGACGGCTGATTGGAGTCAGCTCTCAATAGAAGCTCCAGTCCGGAGGGAGAGATAACGACCAGGAAGAACCCAACAAAGCCGAAGGAGGGGAGCTGAGCTGAGAGATGAGATAGATAATTGCTCGTCTTCCCTGCTGAGGCAAGCTTCGACTCCAAAGAAACTATTTTCAGGTACAGATCCCATTCCAAAGAGGTTGTGTGACCGTCCCCTCCCCTAAAAGAGTTGCTTGCTTACTGTGTGATCTCTACTGGTGAGCAATAGACTGAGGCTCTCCTTCCTCACCTCACTGAAGGGAACTACTGGAAGTTGGGACTCCTTCTCAAGAGACCCCCTGCAGTGAGTCTAGGAATTCCCTTGTCTGGCAGGAAATTTGAACAAATATTTTCATGCCACCTTAATCCTTCAGTCTACCCACCACCACCACCTTCCAGTCTGGCAGTCTAGAAGTCCAACTCCTCCAGAATCCAGAATGTCTACATTTCTTGGCTCGGATCAGGCATTACATAGATGGTGGCAGTACAGCTGTGCTGTACCTGTGAATCCAATAACTGAACAGAAAGACATAGAGGGAAAGGTGACTGACCTGGCCCTCAAAAGAGAGTATCCCAGCAGCAGACGGAGGCTTGGGTGAAGGCTCAGAAACTGCTGAGGTGCACGAACCCAAGAAGAGGCACCTCCCACCCAACTTCAGCATTAGTAGAGTGATCCTGCTGTTGTCTAACTCTGGAGAGTCATCTCCCCAACTCTGTGGCCTGCCAGAGGAAACCAGACCTCACCCTATAGGGATTCCAGAGCTCCAGAACGGCGGCAACAAAGGTGCAGGGGCTGAGGGACAAATTCTTTTGCTGTCTGGATAGGTTTGGACTGAGCTCAGGTGGAACTTTCTTCACCTGCCATTGAGCTCCTGAGGCAGGCAGACCTCAGCTTCCCCTGCTAGATGGTGGTAGACTGTGTTTACCATAGGAAGGAGGCAATGACCTCACTTTGACTCTGGTAGACACACAGCCCTGGCACATTTGCTTATTGGACAGAACAGGGCCAGAGAGACTGGGTTAACAGAGACTGCCAGTAGGAATACTAGAGACTGGGGTGAACAAAGTCTGGTGGTGAAGGACAATCAAGGTGGGTAAGAGGCATCAAAACCTCCCCCTGGCTCTAAACCTCCCACTGGACAGGTCTCTCTAACCCCTCAGAGCACCAAAGGCACTCAAATAACACTTGAGCTGCCAATAGACTCCTAACATCTAGTTGCTGGAGTCCTCTTAACTCTCCAGCAAGAGAGTCGGTGCTGTCTGGGACAAGTGGTCTGGAACTCTTGAACTGGACAAATTACCCGAGGACCCTCCAAGGTGAGACCCTAGTTTTACTGTAGTGGGTAGGTTTGATTGTCCACTTCCAGATATTACCAGTGGGGGAAAGGATGTCCTAGTTGGTTGTATTACACCAAAGCTGAAATTGCAACCTAGAGTTGCTGATTCACTAGGATTGGATAGTGATCAGCTGAATACAAGGCAGAGCCACCTACCCCCACTACACCAAGCAGGCCTCTAAAGTCACAGACTGTAGTACTGTACCGGTCCTTTGCAAAAATGTACAGAAAAAATTGCAGTCACCAGTCCCGGTTCCTAGGTGAAGGGCTGCTCAACCACAACCGTAGAATGTTCCAGTCCAATTTCACCTTACCTGTTCATCTAGCTAAACACTGAAAAACAATCATGGGGTGGAATCAGTGGAAAAACTCTGGCAACATGAATAAGCAGAACAGTTCTACTCCCCAAGGAATGACAAAACAGCCAATCCAGAGAATCCCATTTACAAACAGATAGCTGAGATATCTGAAATCAAATTTAGAATTTGGATTGCAAACAAGATCAACAGAATGGAAGTAAAGATGGAGGTAGAAATTGTATGATTAATTAAGATGTCGTCTCAAGAATTCAACGAATTCCAAGACAAAACCACCAAAGATTTAGACACATTGAGAAAAGAAGTTGCAGCCTTACATCATAAGAGAAATGCAGTAGAATCCCTCAGTAACAGAATGGAACAGGCAGAAGAAAGGATTTCCAACATCGAAGACAAAGCTTTTGAACGATCCCAAATGTTCAAAGAGGAAGAGAAATGGAGAGCAAAAACAGATCATTCTCTCAGAAATCTCTGGAATAACTCGAAGAAAACCAATATTCGCCTTATAGGGATTCCTGAAGGTGATGAAGTAGTTTCACAAGACACAGAGGCCCTGCTTCATGAGATTATGAAAGAGAACTTCCCAGACATGCCAAGAGATCATGAAATCCAGATAGCAGATAGTTTCAGTACCCCAGCACGACTCAACCCGAATAAGACATCCCCCAGCCACATCATAATTAACTTTACTAAAGTTAATATGAAGGAGAAAATCCTGAAAGCAGCCAGACGTAAAAAAAAAAAAAAAAACATAACCTACAAGGGGAAGAATATTAGAATGACTGCTGATCTCTCTGCTGAAACCTTTCAAGCCAGAAGAGGGAGTTCATCGACTTTCAATCTCCTAAAACAAAGTAACTTTCAACCCAGGAACCTCTACCCACCTAAACTGAGTATCATTTATGATGGCAAAATTAAATACTTTAATGACATCCATATGTTGAAGAAATTTGCCATAATTAAACCATCTCTCCAGAATATCCTCAGACCAATTCTCCATAATGACACTTGCAACTCTCCACCACAAAAGTAAACTCACTCTGAAACTTTTGATCAAATTCCAAATTCCACAGTGGCGAAATGATTAAATATGTCAACTGGTCTTTCGAAAAACCTGATACCCAAAATTATACCAGGCCTATCAATATTCTCAATTAATGTGAACGGATTAAACTGTCCTCTAAAGAGACACAGGCTGGCTGACTGGATACAAAAACTCAGACCAGATATCTGCTGCATACAAGAATCTCATCTTACCTTAAAAGATAAATATAGATTCAGGGTGAAGGGATGGTCATCTATATTCTAGGCAAATGGAAAACAGAAAAAAGCAGGTGTTGCAATTTTATTTGCAGATACAATAGGCTTTAAACCAACAAAAGTAAGGAAAGATTAGGAGGGTCACTACATATTAGTTAAGGGCAAGACTCAATATGATGAGATTTCAATTATTAATATTTATGTACCCAACCAAAATGCACCTCAATTTATAAGAGAAACTCTAACGGACATGAGCAACTTGATTTCCTCCAGGTCCATATAGTCAGAGATTTTAACACCCCTTTAGTGGTGTTGGATAGATACTCTAAAAAGAAGATAAGCAAAGAAATTTAGATATAAACTTAACCATCCAACACTTGGATTTAACAGATATTTACAGAACATTTTATCCTAACAAAACTGAATACACATTCTTCTCATCAGCTCATGAAACATACTCCAAAATTGATCACATCTTAGGTCACAAATCTAACCTCATCAATTTTAAAAGAATAGAAATTATTCCTTGCATTTTGTCAGACCATCATGGAATAAAAGTGAAACTCATTAACAACAAGAACCTGCGTAGTCATTCAAAAACATGGAAACTGAATAACCTCATGCTGAATGATAGCTGGGTCATAGATGAGATTAAGAAGGAAATAAACAAATTTTTGGAACAAAACGACAATGAAGACACGAATTGTCAGAACCTCTGGGATACTGCAAAGGCAGTCCTAAGAGGGAAATCTATAGCGCTTGCAAGCCTTCATCAAGAGAACAGAAAGAGAGGAAGTTAACAACTTAATGGGACATCTCAAGCAACTGGAAAAGAACATTCCCACCCCAAACCCAGTAGAAGAAAAGAAATAACCAAAATTAGAGCAGAATTAAATGAAATTGAAAACAAAAGAATTATACAACAGATAAATAAATCAAAAAGTTGGTTTTTTGAAAAGGTCAATAAAATAGATAAACATCTGGCCAACCTAACCAGGAAAAAAAACAGTAAAATCTCTAATTTCATCAATCAGAAATGGTAAAGACGAAATAACAACAGACTCCTCAGAAATTCAAAAAATCCTTAATGAATACTACAAGAAACTTTATTCTCAGAAATACAAAAACCTGAAGGAAATCGATGAATACTTGGAAGCACGCCACCTCCCAAGACTTAGCCAGAATGAGGTGGAAATGTTGAACGGGCCTATATCAAGTTCTAAAATAGCATCAACTATACAAAATCTCCCTAAAAAGAAGAGCCCAGGTCGAGATGGCTTCAGATCAGAATTCTACCAAACTTTTAAAGAAGAACTAGTACCTATATTACTCAAACTTTTCCAAAATATAGAAAAAGAAGGAATACTACCCAACACATTCTATGAAGCAAACATCACCTTGATCCCCAAACCATGAAAAGACCCAACAAGAAAAGAAAACTATAGACCAATATCACTAATGAATACTGATGCAAAAATATTCAACAAGATCCTAACAAAAAGAATCCAGCAACACATCAAACAAATTATATACCATGACCAAGTGGGTTTTATCCCAGGGTCTCAAGGCTGGTTCAATATATGTAAATCTATGAATATAACTCAGCACATAAACAAATTAAAAAACAAAGACCATATGATTCTCTCAATTGATGCAGCATCTTCATGATCAGAACACTTAAGAAAATGGGTACAGAAGGGACATTTCTTAAATTAATAGAGACCATCTACAACAAACCTACAGCCAATATCGTATTGAATGGAGTTAAATCGAAACCATTCCCACTCAGATCAGGAACCAGGCAAGGTTGCCCATTGTCGCCCTTGCTCTTGAACATTGTAATGGGAAGTTTTAGCCATCGCAATTAGGGGAGAAAAGGCGATCAAGGGTATCCATATAGGGTCAGAAGAGATCAAACTTTCACTCTTTGCAGATGATATGATTCTATATTTGGAAAACACCAGAGATTCTACTACAAAATTTTTAGAAGTGATCAAGGAATACAGCAATGTCTCAGGATACAAAATCAACACCCATAAATCTGTAGCCTTTATATATACTAACAATAGCCAAGCTGAAAAAACAATCAAGGACACTATTCCATTTACAGTAGCACCAAAGGAGATGAAATATTTGAGAGTTTATCTGACAAAGAATGTGAAAGATCTCTATTAAGGGAACTATGAAACTCTAAGAAAAGAAATAGCTGAAAATGTTAACAAATGGAAAAACATACCATGCTCATGGCTGGGAAAAATCAACATTGTCAAAATGTCTATACTACCCAAAGTAAGATACAATTTTAATGCAATCCCTATTAAAGCTCCATTGTCATACTTTACAGATCTCGAAAAAATAATACATCGTTTTATATGGAATCAGAAAAAACCTCGAATAGCCAAGACATTACTCAGAAATAAAAACAAAGCAGGAGAAATTACACTACCAGACCTCGGACTATACTATAAATCAATAGTGATCAAAACAGCAAGGTACTGGCACAAAAACAGAGAGGAAGATATATGGAACAGAATAGAGAACTAAGAAATGAACCCAGCTACTTAACCATTATTTGATATTTGACAAGCCAATTAAAAACATTCAATGGGGAAAAGATTCCCTATTTAACAAATGGTGCTGGGTGAACTGGCTGGTGACCTGTAAAAGACTGAAACTAGACCTACACCTTTCATCTTTAACTAAGATAGACTCTCACTGGATTAAACATTTAAAGTTAAGACATGAAACTATAAAAATACTAGAAGAAAGTGCAGGGAAAACTCTTGAAGGAATCGGCCTGGGCGAATATTTTTTGAGGAGGACCCCCAGGCAATTGAAGCTGCATCAAAAATACACTACTGGGACCTGATGACACTAAAAAGTTTCTGCACAGCCAAGAACACAGTAAGTAGAGCAAGCAGACAGCCCTCAGAATGGGAGAAGATATTTGCAGGATATGTCTCCGACAAAGGTTTAATAACCAGAATCCACAGAGAACTCAAATGTATTAGCAAGAACAGAACAAGTGATCCCATCTCATGGTGGGCAAGGGACTTGAAGAGAAATTTCTCTGAAGAAGACAGGTGCACAGCCTACAGACATATTAAAAAATGCTTATCATCCTTAATCATCAGAGAAATGCAAATCAAATCTACTTTGAGACATCATCTAACTCCAGTAAGATTAGTCCACATCACAAAATCCCCAAACCAGAGATGTTGGCGTGGATGTGGAGAAAAGGGAACACTTCTTCACGGCTGGTGAGAATGCAAACTAATATGGTCCTTTTGGAAAGATGTTTGGAGAATACTTAGAGATCTAAAATTAGACCTGCCATTTGATCCTATAATTCCTCTACTAGGTATATATCCAGAAGACCAAAAATCGCACTATAACAAAGATATTTGTACCAGAATGTTTATTGCAGCCCAATTCATAATTGCTAAGTCATGGAAAAAACCCAAGTGCCCATCGACTCATGAATGGATTAATAAATTGTGGTACTTATACACCATGGAATATTATGCAGCCATAAAGAAAGATGGAGACTATACATCCTTCATGTTTACACGGATGGAGCTGGAAAATATTCTTCTTAGCAAAATATCCAAAGAATGAAAGAAAAAGTACCCAATGTACTCAGCCCTAATATGAAACTAATTTATAGCTTTCATACGAAGGCTATAACCCAATATCAGTACAAGAATATGGGGAAGGGGGCAAGGGAGGGGAAGCGAGGGGGAGGTAGGGTAGAGGGAGGGTGATTGGTGGGTCCACACCTAGGGTTCATCTTGGAAGGGTGCAGGTGAAGTTTACTAAGTGTAGAGTATAAGGGTTTGAACACAATAATTAAGAAAATGCCATGAAGGCTCTGTTAACCAGTTCAGTGAAAATATTTCAGACTGTATATGGAACCAGCACATTGTACCCTCATGATTGCACTATTGTACACAGCTATGATTTAATAAAAATAAAAAATAAAAAAGTTGGAAATAGTAGCAAATATAAGCTTATAAAAACATGATTTGTAAGATAAGATAAACAAAGCAGAATGCCAATCAGAAAACCCAAATAGAAAAAAAAAAAAAAAAAAAGGCTGAGCCTACATGAAAAGATTGGGCAAAGGATATACATTTTTGTATTTAATCAAAACATTAAATATTTATGTATTTTAGTAATTCTACACGTTTAACCTAGTTTTTCAATTAACAGTTCCTTACTAAATTATAGAATAGAGTTTTTATCTTACTTTCTAACTGGTTTGGACATTTCCTATACACTTGGAAGAGTGGCCAATAAAGCTACAGCATAAATGAGCTAGGCAGTTTCTTGATTCTAATTCCTCCCCTTTATCTCCTGTCTTGAGAAAGCCGTCAAACTGCAAAATAGGACAACATTGACATGGATAATCTTGAATTTACTCTTATTAACATTTATGAAACTGTTGCCAAATTTGGTAGTTTTCTCTTTGAAGTAAACTGGCTGGTGGGACATATCTCATAACTAAATAAAATATACTGATGTTTCCTGGCAGCATCCTATTTCAGAGTAACTAAAGAAATAAGACTGGCAAAATACTCTGCAGGCATTCCTTCATAAGTACTGTTTTGTTTTTGGTTTGTTTCTTTGTTTATTTTATAAGTAGAGCTTTAATGAGCACTGAGCTGATAAATTTAGCCCCTGACTTATACCTGGAATGTAGTTACTCCATTCTCCAGAGAACAGAGATAGGATTAAAATCATCTTGTGAAAATTGGGGCATTTAACAAAAATAGTATCTAAACAGAAGGCCACTCTACCTCCATCTGGAGATGAAGCAAGGAAAATAGTTACAGGCAGGGCCAAAGTTCTCATCAGAAAATAATTTTTTATTCTACTTAAAACAATAATATAAAGCCACTGGGTTCCTATATCTCAAAAGGTATCTTGAATATATTGTTCAATCTTTAGATTCCTCTCCTTCAGCCATTTTTGGCAAATAGTGAGGAAAAAAACACAACAAGGAAGAACAGGAAGGTGTGTGTGGGCTGGTGTGTGTTGGCTAAAAAAAAAAAAAAAAAAAAGGCAGTTGTGGAAAGAGGAAGGGTGATTGCTCTTAGAAGTAAGTGGGATGTTTTATATGGTATATTGAGTAAGGATAATAAAATGCTGGAATCCTGTCCCATCAGTCATCCTTCTTCCCAAAGAAACACCTGAATTATTAGCTGTATTTGGGTCACTAACTATTATAGACTAAACTGTGTCTCCTCTGACCCCAAATTCTTATATTAAATCCCTAACCCCCAAAATGACTCTACTTAGGAGAGTAGGGCCTTTAAGATGATTAAGATTAAATGAGATCAGAAGGGTGGGGTGTTAGTGAAATATGACTGGAAAGGGAAGAGATACCAGGAATAAACTGGCATAGAGAAATGGCCACATGCAAGCCAAGGAGAGAGGACTCAGGTGAAGCCAAACCTGCCTACAGTCATCTTAGATTTCCAGACTCTAGAACTATCACAAAATATCTGCTGGTTAAGCCACCCAGCATGTGGTATTTTGTTATGACAGACTAACCAGACCAACCCTCCAATCTATAGAATTCTGGCCATATGGACAAGTAGCACAGGTCTAAGGCATCTCTTTCTCTTCATAACTAGCCCTAAACACTAAAAAAACTCTTTATTTTCCAGTTGGCTGCACAGAAGAGACTGGGGCTAATGTCACAGTTTTCTGTGTGAGCTGCATGAGTCAAAAGAAGCAGGGAGAGGGAAAAACAGTGAACAATATAAACATGTGATCTTTTAACCCAGAGCAGACCTTTACCAGCAAGGGTGCTAACCTTATCAGTGCTTACTCTTCCTTAGGAAAGTGGAGAGGAGGAAGGGGAGAGAAAGAGCAGATATTTAAGACCATGGTAAGAAGTTTACACTGAAATGAAATGTTACTATTTATAAAGTCAATTATTGTGTGTGTCATGTGATCTGGGTGCAAGTATAGAAAATAAAGGTGTTTGCAAGTATATTGTCCCATATTACCAAATAAGTTTTTTATTCTAATTTTTCTTTCTTTTTTTTTTTTTTTTCCTCTCATTTTCAAGCTGTAATGTGTAGCAGTTCTCAACCTGTGGGTCTGGACCCACAGGAACTGTATTAAAGGGCTGTGGCACTAGGAAGGTTGAGAACCACTGTTACAGTGTTTCTAGCACTTGCAAACTTAGCAGAAGAGCTCTGAATTTACTAATCCCTTTCAAACTTACTGTTACGGGCTTGCTATGTGTTCAAAATTAAGGTCAGAGTTTGCTAAAATCTTGTGTTAAATTAGAGAATAAATGCTAAGTGAGGACTGGAGATGGACCTTCTATGACTAAAAGGCAGACTTTACTATTTAGTCTATTTAGCCTATTCTAGTTATTCAGAGGCCTTTATTGCTTCCGTCTTGGTTCTTGGCTTTGTTCCATATAATTGAAGGTAATAAACAATCTTCAATTCTTTGGAGAGATGTTTACTTTTCAATTTAGCCCTTCTTGGCTAGACTTAGGTCAGGATTAGCCAAACCCCATTAGATCAATCAATATTTACCTCAATTATAAGCATTTTCCTTTTTTCCTCTCAACTATTCTTTGTTCCTTTCTATTTCTTCCTTCTGTCTATTACTCACTTTTTTTTATGGTATGTTAAAATATGTTATATTTAGAACTAGCCAACTGGACATGGCTTAGACAATTTCATTGTAGTTAAACCCAGAGTAGTATATCCAGGGGTCAAATTCATGTCACCTTCTCTCCATCAGCCCATTTACTGTGTTGCCTTTGGCCTTGTCAATGTCATAGGACTTCATCACTTGCTGGATCTTGAGGCAGATGCTAGGGTCATTGAGAACTTGACAGTGACCAAGTTTGTTCCTCCTGGGAGAGCTCTTCCAGGTTGTTTTCAGAGTCAGAGTAAACTGGGATGGATAGTCAATGAAAGTTGACATGTAGATCTTGTACCTTTCAGCACAGCCTTTTTGGCCTTCCAACTATTTTGCTCTCACTTGGGTTTTAGGAGAGACAGGAACCCTTCTTTGGCTTCCTTGCAATCTTTATAAAAGTTCTATCTATATCTTTGATAACAGTTTACTGGCTTATTAATGTAAAGTGTGGGCACTGCTTCACCCTGTAGTTGACACTGGATTCCCAGGGAATGCTAGGTCCTCATCTAGACTCTCATAGGTGCTATTCATTGAGGGATTATGTATACATCATTTGCCTCTGTAGATAGAATTGTGTATATTAAACTTTTTGTTTTTTAATTTCTAGGATCATCATGTTGTTTCTTTTTTAGACTTCAGTCATCTTTCAGGGATGTCAAATATTTTATAAAATTATTGCTAATATCACTCTAAAAGCTAACTTCTTAAGCTCTTCCCATGAAATAATAGCACAGAGGGAGAGTTCTAAATAAGCAGTTCAATAATTAAGTTTGTGAACTCATTCTAGAAAAACTGCTACAAATTTCATTGCTGAGTATCACTATGGTCACCTTTGAGGGACTCCTCTTGGGAAGCTATGCACCAACGCAAACACCTAGTCTACCCTTCAAAGCAATTTTGAAAGTCTTCTCCTGAATTAGCCATCAGACCTGTTGTCATATGAAACTTGACAATTACGTTCACAAACTCATTCTAGAGAAAGCTCCGCATACCTCAGTGCTGAATATCACCACGGTCACGAGGTGGCCAAGAGGAGTACTTTGAAGATGACCATAGTGATATTCAGCAATGAAGTATGTAGCATTGTTTCTAGGATGAGTTCTCAAACTTAATTGTCCAACCTTGTACAATTAAATGAATATGAATTGAATGATTTATAATTAAAAAACAAAATTATTGTTTAATATTTCTTCCTAAATTTGGTAACTCATAGCCAATTATTCATTGCAAAGTAACAGAAAGAAGTACTATTCAAATGATAGGCTGTACCAGTTTTCTAAAATGTTATTTTCATTAACAACTTAAGATATTATTTCTTATAAACTGGTACCTATTTTATACTACTTAAGTCTCTCCTAAGAAATTTTGGGGACAAGCTGGTGCTCAGTAAATGTAATTGCTTGAGATATGAAATTATCATTAATAATTTCAGAAAGAAGACAGTAAACTTTAAAATGGGTTAAACTTGAAAAGAAGGCCAACTTCATTAGAAATCATGGACATTCAAATTAAAACTAGATATAATTTCATATCAACAATGCTGATAAAAATGTAAAAAATGATAAGATAAAGCATTGGCCAGAATGTGGAGGAACAGTAAATCACATACAGGGTTGACAGAAGTAGAAACCTGAAGAGCAATTTGACATTAGCCACCCTGATGAGCAATTTGAGGATAGGTATGCCCGTCAACTCAGCAATTCCACTTAGCGAGGTATATCGCTTTATAGAACTGCACATAACACATCATTGCAGCATTGTCTGTAATAACAAAAACAAACAATTGACTAGAAAAACAAAATGAGATGCACACAACAATGAAATCCACCAACAGGAAAATGAATAATGAATAAACTGTAGTATACTAAGGGAAAAAGAAATAAACCATGGAATATTCATACAAGAGGATACAATAAAAAGTAGTAAAGTACATGAACTAGACTATGTTAACTAACATGAATAAAACGGTAAGAAAAAAAAACAAACAAAAGCAGGTTGCAGAAGGATAGGAAGTATAAAAATAAATAACATACTGTATTTTATGTACAAATAATCATAAGTAAATAATTTTTTTTTAAACCGAATGGGAATTAAAACTACTAAATTCAGAATAGTGGCTATTTCTAGGTAGAAAAAGATGGGACTGTAACCAAGAGATGACGCATAAGGCTTCACCTATATCTGTAATGCTTAATTTTCTTAAAAAAAAAAAAAAAAAAAAAAAAAAATTAGAAAGGAAACATTTTAGTGCAATAAAGAAATATCATGAAAAAGTAATTTTTTTTTTTTTTTTTTTGAGACAGAGTCTCACTATGTCTCCCTCAGTAGAGTGCTGTAGCGTCACAGCTAACAGCAACTTCTAATGGGCTTAGGCAATTCTCTTGCCTCCCAAGTAGCTGGGACTACAGGCACCCACCATATGCCCAGCTATTTTTTGTTGTTGTTGTTGCAGTTGTCATTTTTTAGCAGACCCAGGTTGGGTTAGAACCCGCCAGCTTCACTGTATGTAGCCAGAACCCTAACCATTGAGCTATGGGTGCTGAGCCATGAAAAAATAATTTTTTCAAATGAAAAAGACATTCTGAAATCCCTATCCAAAAATTAAAAATAGGATACTCTATTATATCAACACATTGCCTAACTTATAAAAAAAATGGGAGTACTGACTCTTAAAATAACTAAATAAGACTATGACTTTTAAAAGAGCCAGATGGTTAGTCTAAAATTCATAGGTAATTTGAAGAGTTTTAGCCGCCTCGATTTCCCTCGAGAGAAAATTCTTTCATATTTATTTTAGTAAATCATAAGTAGTTTCTTAAAAATGTAGAAATGGATATGTGCTTTGCAGCTAATAAAAGCCAAGCAATTAGAACAGAGGTTTTATGGGCATCAAAAAAGCATCAACAAACAAAACGATTATCCAAACCAAACAGATAAAAACTAAAGCGATTATTTTTTATAACTAATGCTTAGTTATGAGTGTTTGATTTTAGGTAGTGAGAACAGGATACACTTTTAGGTAGTGTAAGGGTATTTAACTCCATAGTAGAGAACAGGAAAGCTTTCCCTGAAGAAGTAACTCTAAGGCTGAATGAAATAAAGGGATAAGGGAAGAGGGAAAGATAAACTTTGCTTAGTGGGTAGAGAGAAGTTGCAAAGGCCTGGTGGCTGAAATAAAAGAGTATTAATAGGAGCAGTTGATAGTCACAGAAGCTGGAGGAGTGTGGATGAGGAGGGTAGGGAGAAGCAATGGGGATTTGGTGGTCCATGAGGTGGAAAAGAAAAGGAAAGGTAGGGATAGCGTGGCACCTGTGGCTCAAAGGAGTAGGGCACCAGCCCCATATGCCTGAGGTGGTGGGTTCAAACCCAGCCCCAGCCAAAAACTGCAAAAAAAAAAAAAAAAAAAAAAAGGTAGGGATAGGAAATACTGATGGATTTAATTTTTAGAATACCAACAATGGAATGCCACCTAAAAGTTGGCAAGAAATAAAATCAGCAAGACTCAAGGATGGATTAGATGGTGAGCATAAGGAAGAGGGAGGAATCAAGTATGATTCTGAGCTTTCTGGCTTATACAATTTGGGGACAGTGTCATTCATTAAGAAAAGCCCAGAAAAGGACCAAATAGGAGGGCACTAAGGAGATAGGGCAGGGACCATGAGCTCAATTTTGGACATAACAAGTTGGAGTGTCTTTGAGAGAAAATTACATGCAAATTTAGGGGAGGCCTGAGTTGAAAAGACACATTTGTGCCTTTGCCTACTGGTGATAATTTAAGCCATTGTTACCTTTGAGACAGTCCAGGAAAAGAACATAGAAAGAGAAGAAAAGTCCTAGAATCAAGCCTTGCAAAACTCCAACATTCAGGGCGGTGCCTGTGGCTCAAAAGAGTAGTGAGTCAGCCCCAATATGCTGGAGGAGGTGGCGGGTTCAAACCCAGCCCCAGCCAGAAACTGCAAAAAAAAAAAAAAATCCAACATTCAGTGGCCAGAAAAATGACCCTATTTAAAGTAAACAGAAGAGGAGGAGCCAAAAAAGGAGGGAAAAATAAAAAGAAATATAATTTTCTTTCAATAAAGTTATTAGATTAAAAATTAATGAGCAAAATCAATGACATTTAGCTTGAGCTATAAGACAGTTTGCACTTCTTCTTCTTCTTCTTCTTCTTCTTTTTTTTTTTTTAATAGAGACAGAGTTAAAATGAGACAGAGTCTCATTTTATTGCCCTCGGTACAGTGCCATGACGTCACACAGCTCACAGCAATCTCCAACTCCCGGGCTTAGGCGATTCTCTTGCCTCAGACTCCTGAGTAGCTGGGGCTACAGGCACCCGCCACAATGCCCGGCTATTTTTTGTTGTAGTTTGGCCAGGGCCGGGTTTGAACCCACCTACCCTCAGTATATGGGGCCGGTGCCCTACCCGCTGAGCCATAGGAGCCACCCACAGTTTGCACTTCTAATTGTTTCTTTTAAAAAAATTTTTATCTCTACTAAATACAAAAATAATCCCAAGTCACAACCAGAGACTAGGGAAAGGAATAAGCAGTAGGTTATGTTTCAGATAATTCCCAAGATTTTTCTTCAGATAGAGTATTACAGCCAACCTTACAGAGACACTGTTCCTTGAAGATTATGTACAGCTCTCAAATTCTAGGTGGCTGAGCCTATCACAATTAAAAGTGGAAAGACTAGAAGTTTCAACTTGAGGGACAAAAAAAGGATTCCTAATAATATTCTTCAGCTATGCTTGTTCCGGAAGGTATTTTTCTTATTTGGATGCAGCATTTGTATGTTAGACATGCCTAATAATATGTCATTGAGCCCTTTCTTCAATAACTAATGTGCAGTGAACTGCACAGTTTGGTCTGGTTCTCTCATCCTCAACTTTTAAACTGTTGATATTTAGCTAAATATTAATATTACTGGTACTACCTTGAAAAAAACTTGAATATCTTTTCCCTCAAAATCCATGGTATTCTAGCATGAAAGGTATACTTCCCACCAATTATCCACACTGCATGCGAAAGAGACACAATTCTCAACAGCTATGATTTTATGATAAACACTGTTTTCAGTATTTCATTCAAAACCAAATCAAGATGAAAGGGATGTTGCTGACCACTAATTTCATGAAGAATGAAAGAAAGCGTGACTAGGCATTAGGTATAATCTTATTTATTCACATAGCAATACTGTTCCTTATAGAATATTCCTACCCTCCCTCTCCACAAAAGCCAATAGTATTTTCATCATTACTGACTAGAAGAAAACTTTTGCAGTCTGTGCCATCTAGTCCACAAAATACCAATCCTCTTATCACTTAGGTTTTCATTGACCCACATAAGAACTGGTCAAATTTTTTCCTCCAAAGGACCCATATACTTGTGGCAAGAACTATATGGAGGAACTATTCAGCAAAAATTAGTTTTGTTCAGGCATAAAATGAAACATGCTATAAAGCACACATATGTGAGAGTAATTGATAGTTTAGCATATGCTCAACAAAGACGTTTGTTAAGTAATACTGCCAAAGAGCTTCTTCTGCTCTCTCCTTGATCAAAATATCTGTCAGTAATTTTGGGATTGATTTTACAAGTTTGCTTTCTTGATGATTTGCTAAGATATTGAATTCTGAATACTGCTGTCATGGTTCTGTTCTCCACCTTTGTATCCAAATTCTTCAACATAACAAAGATAATTTTGTAGATGTTCTTCAAAACTTACCAGAGACATCTCTAGGATTTATCCAAAAACTCACTTTTGTGACATTTTACATAAAAGGTAACACACTAGACACTACTGGTAAAAGGATCATTCATTTTTTTAAGGCCTAATTCTCAGAGGTCAATTATTTAAGTTTTTCACACTTTTTCTGTTTATGCAAAGTCATCGTCTTAGCACAGGGATTCACATTCTATGTAACCTCAGAGTAGCAGTCCTCTCTTACTTAACAACACAATTCTGAGTTGTAGTGAGTATTGTGTTCAATTTCATTATAGGCTTTACTACTTAGGAAATCACTTCTGAACCATTGTGAATTGGGAATATAACAGATCACAGTAAAACAATAAAAAATGTAAGTTAATAAACAACACATAGAAGATATAAAAATGTTAGCAGATATAAACTGCAACCTGGTGATTATGAGCTGAGGTAGATGAATACAACTTTGTCATTTGTGCATAAACTAATGTGTCCAAGCTTCAAAACCAGTGGAATTTCTGAGAAAATGATAATTAATCTCACATTTCAAATTCATGAACTATGAACAAATACTGCTTTGCTGTTTTTCCTTTTCCTTCAACATTATGAAGCTGCTTAAAAGATCTCCAGGGATCATTACTACGTAGACAATCCTCCAAAACACACTGCAAAGCCTGGGACTCAATGCTTTGAAGAGGAAGAAGTAAATATGCTATGTACCTTAAATACTTTTTAAACAATGACAACTCATTAAGTTGGATTCCACTAATTTAAAATACGTGATACGAATAACATGAGTATATTCTGTGAGCAATGTTGAAGCCAAAGATGCTTAACAATTCTAAAGACCAAATTGTTTTTAAGAACTTTGTATTTTAGAAGATAGTTGGCATATCAAATTTAGATTCTTTTAAACGTCTATCACTGATGTTGGCAAAGGCAGGCAATATTGCCTATAAACATATTTCAATAGAAGAGGATAAAAGAAGATCAGCTTCACTTCAGGTCAAACCAGAATAACATTTAACCAAACACTTCTGGAGGTGAGATTAACCATGAACATAAATGTAAATTATTTTTCAAACAATTCATAGTGGCTACATTAGTGAATCTTAATCTTCTCTTTTCACAAATTAAAGAAGACAACACTGTATCATTAGCAGATTTTATAACAGAAATTACTTGTCCTCAAGTACACATTTTTGTTATTCAGATAAATAAAACAACATTCAGCTTCATGTTCACATCTTTCGGTAAGCATGAGGTTCGTTATACATTTAATACAACATTCTCTGTTCCCCCTTGGAAAAGACAGAGTGGGGACCACATTACTACGTATCCAACTCAACACGACAGTCCTGAGTCATTCTAAATGCTATTTAAAATTACTCAATTTACAAGAGTAATCAATGGCTATATCCAATAAAAGTGGAAAAACTGGGTGGGCTATGGAAAGGGCCACTGGGTACAATTATGCAGTCTGTGCATTTTAAAAGGATTCTTAGCACATAGATGGGCAAAATCTGTCCCAATGTGGCTCTAGCCCAGGAAAAAGCAGCGTCTTGGTAACTCATCAGACCAGGGAGGATTCCTTTTTGTTACTCACACAAATGAATCATAGTTAACAGAAAGAATGGTGCTAGAAGAAAAGAGTTTCTTCCAGAAGAGTCTCAGAATATACTATCTCACATTCACAGAAAAATCAGAATCCAGCAAAGCTTTCATGTTCTTCCTGAGCAGAAATACCAGTGCTATGAAGTTATATGGTTATCAAATTTAAAAGGAATCTCAGGTAAGTACAAAGAAAAATCTCTAAGAAGGAATATATAAAAATAAACAGAGATTTCTGGCAATGAGACAAGTGGGGGAAAAGTTTTGATATAATAAACTCTAATTTCTGACTTTCTAAACTCATAGCAAAAATAGTTCAACACATCATACTAAAAATTTGACAACAGGTAACACCTTGAACACTAGTGGTAAGTGGGTTATTCATTTAATAAAGTCTAGTTTTCAGAGGTCAATTCTGAATACTTGAAAATACTTGAAAATATTTTAATACTTCAATACTTCAATACTTGAAAATATTTTAATACCTCAAATTCCAAATATTTTTAAGCATTTGGTACAAAGTTCTATTCTTCTGAATTAAAAGAGACAAATTCCTTTCATATGGTGCATACATTTAAGCAGTTTTCAAATAATTTAATAAGTCATAAACATTATGTTTTGTATCTTTTTTTCTACATTATTTTGGTGAAATGTAGTATTATATCTAGTAGGAAATTTATGACAAATGACTTTAAAGGACAGTATATATAAATGGAAAACTCACATTCTAATTAGTTATTATCAAATTAATTAAATACCTTTTGTAGACTGGTAGGATTTAGCTGGGTTTTGTCTATTATTTTCACAGCAACCTAAAAAAAGGAAACATTAAACTATATTGAAAATACATATTTTCATGAATAAAAACTTATAAAGAAAATGTTTTTTGTTTCATTCCTAACAAGATATAGCTCCATTTGAGGGTTCACATAATGAGATAGTAAAGTTCTGATATAAAGTTTGTCAATAATTTTGGAATTGATTTTACAAATTTGCTTTCTTGATGATTTGCTAAGATACTGGAATATACTCCATTGACTTAAGTCTTTAACCTATTTGATCTTGAGTCAATTAAATTAAGCCTCTGTTATTTCTTCCAAGTTTTCCCTTTTAAAGTAAAAATCATCCTGTATTTTAATCTTTTACTCATGATCCTAATAAGCAATAACTTATTATTGGGAGAATGGCTTTTAAACTCGCAGTAAGTACTGTGTGAATAAAATGATTAAGTGGGTAGAGAGATTGGATACCCAAGCTTACTTACAGCTAAACTGACAAAATGGATTTGAATATCTAAGGCTCTTCTAAGCATAGCCTGTGTCTGAATGGCTCCTAGGGTCAGAATTGACAGAAAGAATAAAATTCAATGGGAAATGGTAATAATATTATGTATAGAGCAAAGTGAAAACTTACTAAAAACATTTAATGGTTGAGATTTTTTTACAATGTCCTAATCAGATACATTAAGCATTATGTAATAAAAATATCAGATGTTTAACTATTTAAATAAAGTCATTAACCCCAATGTACAGATAGGTATATGTATATACATGTATATATTTTATACATATACCCTGTATACACACACCTGATGCACATTTGTGCAAATAGATAAACGTTTACTACATAAATACACATAATTTAAAACACATGCATGGGATTTTAGAAATCCAACTTTCTTATTACCTCAGAAAATGCAACATAGTCTCTAAACAGATAAAAATAAGTGGGTGGATGACTTTCTACATATTTACACCTGACTTATCTTAAGCAGCAGTTAGTAAGAACTTATTCTACCTTACTGGGTAGCTATGGTAATCAGAAATGTTCATAGAAACCATATAATAAAAGTCAGAAGCCTAAGGAAAGTTCATTTGCACACCTCATTTATAAGATATGTTAACATATAGGGTTGATTCTTTTCTAAATGTTAAAAGGTTAACTTTTATGTCATGATATAGCTCTACCTAAGAGTCTTCCATTCACACATATCCCAGTGTTTACCACATTGCTACTGTCACTTATTCCCCCACATCAGCTACAGGAAAGCTTTTTAACAAGACTCCAGAGAAGTATAGGCAAATATTAAAAGGCGCCATGTAAACTTACCTCTCTACCAGTTAGAACATGTCTTGCCAATTTCACTTTAGCAAAATTTCCCTTCCCTATTGTTTTTTGTAAACGGTAATTTCCAATGTGAGGCTGTTCATCTGTGGCTGACGTAATAGAGTTTCTACACCGGGGGATGTTCTGTCTACTACTTGACTTGGTAGGCTGGATGTGTGGTTCAGTATATCCATCCACAGATGTATGCTACGAAAAAGATTGTAAGATTCATGGTTAATTAAATTACAAAAGGAGAATCAAAAAGCCTGACAAACAATTCAGCTTCAATGAAAACTGCACTACATGATTTTAAAGTCTGAACACTCTACTCATAATTTCTTCTTGATTTCAGCTCCTTTACCAGGGGTAGCATAACTATTTAAAATGAAATACGCTTTTGAATATGCCTTTGATTAAAAACTGCAAATGGGTAGATAGCCAGAGGCCCCATAGACCATTATTCCTATAAGGGTGGGTCCCCTCTGGATTGAGATGGCAGCATAGTCCAGGACTGCTTCAATAGGCACAATGTCTTTATTGCCAAGACAAACAACCTCGTGAGCACAGTTCTGTTTCTCTAAACTAGCCTTGACACTGAAAATGTTCCCGCTTCCATTTTAGGGGCATATAACTTGAACACTGACCAACAAGCTGCCTGCTTCAAGTATACCACTAACCAATTCCTGTTCAACCTCCTCACCCACCTTAGCCCTGCCTGGGACCATGGCCTAACATTAATTGCATTAGTGGTGTTGTCACTTAGTCTCAGAATTGCACACTTGCTGTGAAAAGCTGATCCTATTAACCTGTGGGCTCATCCCCTGGAGTCCCTGGTCAAGCTGCCTAACCAACTCTGTTTCACTAACTCTGATTTTTCCTGCTCTTCTCTAGTTTTGTCTATATTCTGACATACATAAAATTTAAATAGTTTTTGTGGAAAAAAACAGAAACAGCTTTCTCTGTTTTCTTAAAAAATAAATGAAGATAAGTAAACCAAATTCGCAAAGGAAGGCATAGACATATCGTCCTACCTCTATGAACAACAGCTTGTCTAAAACATTTTGATCAAAAATTTCTTAAAGGAAACATTAAAGACTAATTCATTTACCAGTCTCATTCAAAGCATGACACAGGGTCATTTTTCTATTTGTCATTATTTTGTTTTTTCATAACTTTTTAAAAACTCACCTCAGAACCAAGGGTTTTCTCTGGGTCTTACACATCCCTGCAGCCTCAACTTCATTCTGAGATTGCATGCCCCTTTGGCGTATTCTCACAGCAACTGTATTACCATGCATTGTAGCACCCATTCCATTCTACTACCACTATATATTTACTGTCTGTCTCCACCACCCTACCATGTGCAATTGTAGGGCAGGGATGTTTTCTTTTCATCTTTATATACTTACCACATTGCAGAGTGCTAGGTACATAAAAAGGTCAATAAATCAATAGTTTTCAAAGTGTGATCACTGCACCAGCACCATCAGCATCATCTGGGAACTTGTTAGAAAAGCAAATTCTCTGGTGTGGTACCCGATCTACTGAATCAGAAACTCTGAGGGTAAGGTCGAGCAATCAGCATCTCAACAAGTCCCCCAGGTGACTCTGATGAATGCTGACATTTGAGAACTGCAATAAATAACGTAAGAAGGAGCAAAACATAAAGTTATTCACTGGCTCTTAGAGACATTTCTATTGTCTGAGCACAAACAAACGATTTTAATTATAGCTCTTAATTTCAAAGCATTAACAGACTGCCGTAATATTACCTACAAACAATACTTCTATACTTGAACTTCCTCAGGGAATGCTGACTTGTTCATCCATCAGGATTATATGAATGTCTCCTACTCAACAAAATTTTTTATGTCTTTTTGCAAAGCAGAGTTAATTACTCCTCTCTTTTGTTGCTACCTTTATATCCCTTATATACTTCTACTATAGGAAGTATTGCACCATCTTCTAAGAATTTGTTCAAGTTCTAAAAACCCAAAACTTAATATATCATTAGGCACAAAGAAGACCTGCAATCCATATTAAATATTGTTAAGGGATTTAGGGCCCTCATACTCCTGTTACACACATAGAATGACTTGGGAGGAATGAGTCCATGCTGTCCAGATCTTTGATTCATATAAAAGCAGTATGAGTTAAAATACTTAAGTTGTAACCCAGGTCCTAATGCTGGTTGTAGACTACATCCTGATACTAAACCACACTATGATAGACTGCACTACTAAACCCACATTTTCTTTTCTTTCTCTTCTTTTTTTTGTTTTTTTTTTTTTTTTGTTTGAGACGGAGTCTTACTTTGTCACCCTTGTAGAATGCCATGGCATCAAGGCTTACAGCAGCCTCAAACTTGTGGGCTCAAGCAATTCTCTTGCCTCATTCCCAAGTAGCTGGGACAACAGGCACCTGCCACAATGCCCCGCTATTTTTAGAGATGGGGTCTCACTCAGGCTCAGGCTGGTCTCAAACTCCTGAGCTCAAGAAATATGACTACCTTGGCCTCCCAGGCATGAGCCACCACACCCAGCCTTAAGCCAAAATTTTCACCCCGTTCACCACACAACTTCCAGTATCTTCCCACTTAAAGTGAGACATACTTCAGCGCTCTTTGGGTTCAGTCATTTTCTTAGGCCAATAGAACAAATTGAAAATGACAGTATGCAAGTCACATGCCAGTCTTCAGATACCTTGTTGTGTTTCAACATGTTCTCTTAAATGTCTGACATCACCAGAAGAAGAACTTGCACAAGCTGGTATCAGGAGGAGGATGAGAAATACAGAGCCACTCTCAGTTGAGTCTAGGTTTATTACCTGATCCCCAGCTGACCTCTGAATCACGAGAAATATGAATAAATGGTTGTTGATTTAAGCCACTGAGTGTTAGGACAATTTATTATACAGCAAGGTCAGCTAATACACAAAGCCATCACTATTTAAAATGAAACACAGGCATGGTGGTGCACACTGGTACACCTAACAACTCAGGAGGCTGAGGCAGGAAGATCACTTGAGCCCTGGAGTTCAAGTCTAGACTGGTCAATATAGTAAGACCGGTCTCTAATAAAAAATAGAACAAAATAAATAAAATGATAAATATAAGAGACAAGAGGGAAAACAATTATGAACAACTGGAAGATTCTTATCAGAAATGTTCAAATACTAGCAGTCTGCAAAAAGAGAGAGAGAAAAAAAAGGAAAGAATAAAGAAAAGAAAACTAAACGATAAATTCCAGATTCCTTGAATGTTTTGTATCCCCTGCAACAAATGTAAGATAGGAATAAGCAAAAACTTCTGGAGGATATACTACCTATAGGCTACAGTTAACTAACTCCTAGTGTAACACATCCCACTGTAGGATACAGGATTAAATTGTTGCTGGTTGATTCTTTTTTTTAAACAGAACTTCTAGCTCTCAACATTGAACACAATTATTTTGAGTTATCCAACTTACACAGAATACACTAGGTGAGTCAAATGACAAACAAGGATATACAAAACTTGTTTGATATTATATAGTTGATTATACTATGTCTACCAAAGCAAATATTTCCAAAAAAATCCTATTTTTCCTTCGGATTGCACAACTCAGGAGCACAACTTAGGAGCACAACTTTTTCCTAGAGGGACTGTGAAGAACAGTTTGAGTGGCAATCCGAAGGGAAAATATGATTTCTTAGGATCTTACTCCTCCCTGATCAATAGCTTAATTCTCAAATAGGAAACATGGCAAGAATATGAATTCAAGTCATACCAAATTAAACAATGAGTTTAATACAGAACTACCTTAACCCTTAGGATGTTAGTTATAAGAAACTCATATGCTGGCTCACATGAGTTTTAGTTTCACCTTTAGTTGAAAATACAAATTCAAATCCTGTCACATTCTTTCTTCAAGCTGTCCACTCAATCTTGTAGACTTAAAATTCTTTCATTCTTTCTGCAGCAATGAATGACATGACCTTAAGCGCACAGCCAAATCAGAGTAATCATAGATAGCGGTTTCATTAGCTCTTCAATGTTGTATCCCACGGACTACTAGACTCCAATTCTTGAGTAAAAAGAACATCTTCCCTGTCTTCAATACCAATTGGAATGAAGTTCCTCTTCTCGCTAGCTATGAATCCTTGGGCATTATTTAACCTTTTTGTGACTGTTTCCTTATCTGTAAAATACAGCTAATAATAAAGCCTACCTCTTTACCTCCAAACTATCTCAGGATTAGATAAAATAATTTATGTAAAGGTGCTTAACACTATACAACTGTTTGTTAATTAAAACCATACAAACAAATAAAGAAACAAAAATGTCCCACCGCCTATGCCAGATAACCAATCCTACTTCCCTGAGTGCTGCCTGCAACCACTTCTGGTACCTTCTAAGTACCTTTACCTCCGCAAGCAAGAGAAACCAACTGAGGCTAGCTGAAAAAATCCTGATGGATGAAACTGGTAGTATAGTGAAAGAGGACAAGAATTTACAAAAAGCCAAAATAAGATAATTATACTTGGTCATAAGATTAAAAAGGAAATAAAATAAGGTGACATAACAGAGTGGTGGCAGGGGGTGAGTTCAGTGCTACTTTAGGTAGAATGGAATAGATGACATTTGATTTGGACCTAAAAATTGGCAAGGAGCTGATACACAAGAAGAGCACTCAGGTAGTAAAATGAACACACAGGAAGAATGTGAGGTAATAGAGTGTTTGATAAGTTCAGAGAACTAAACAAGAAAATAGTAAATTAAACTGAATATCTTTTTTAAAGACCTACAACTTGAAAATTCAAATTTTACAGTATTGGCATTCAAACGGTTTCAGTCACAAATATAAATCTCTGCACATCTGACCACACCAAGCCATATTTAAAAGGCAAAAGAAGGTGCAGCTTGGCTGTCAGGTAACAAATAAGTAAACTGATGAACAAATAAATTAACAAACAAATAACAAAGAAGAAAAATCAATTAACAATGAAATACATTTCAATCTCACAATCTAATTTTATCCTGAGTGTTTCTTCGCTTTTACTTGAAACAAACTTTTTAAATCAAGAGAACATCAGGCTAAGACTAGGATTTCTGCTTTCATATATTTTTTTTCTATATGAAAAGAGCAATATCTTAGTTGGGTAACTAAGGATGAATAGTCTAGAAGGATAAAAACTATCATTCTTATTATTTGTTAAAGGCTGTGTTAAATGTTTTACATACATTATTTATTTTATTCTTCATAATATTTCAATCAAGAAGCACATCACAATGATTCCCATTTTACGGATAAGGAAAATATGGCCCAGGAGGTGATGTGTCATTAAACTATCAATTAAAGTATGTGTGTCCATTGGAGTAGGTTGTGTTCTATATGGAATTTACATCTCTGTGTTCTTTTCCCTGGATTAAAAAAAGTCAAAAACAAAAACAAACAACAAACTACTAGGCATAATTTTATGCTATTCTCAACATTGACAAACAGTATAAAGACCATCTAGAAAGTTATTAATTTCCAAGCATAATATTGGCCTGAGAAAGCCATACTAACAACATTTCAAAAGCAAAACCAAAACCAAACTGGCATTCATTTTATTTAAATCACATTTGCAGCAGAATTAGCTAAAGGTTCAGAATTTTATGAAAATAGGAATGATGGCCCTATTGCTGAAAAAAAAGAGATGGATTATACTATCAAGAGAAGTAAAAGACAAACTTCAATAGGTGTTTTATTTTAGCTAAAAAATTTGTTTAAGTTGTTTTATATTTAATTATATTGAAAAATTAGCAGATTCAGATTCTAGATGGTTTGTTGTATATTAATATTTAACATTTTAAAAGGTTGATATATATAGCAGTGGGATGCTGGATCAAATGGTAGGTCTAAAATATAAATATATATATATATATATATCCAGAAAAGACTCCCAATAGCCAAGGCAACCTTATGTAATAAAAACAAAGTGGTAGGCAACATCTTATCAAACTTCCAAGTTACACTGTATCGGTAAGGTAAGGAAAACAGTACTGGAATAAAAACAGAGACAGAGATCTATGGATCAGAGCAGAGAACCCAGAGGTGAAATCAGTGTCATATTCCCATCTAATTTTTAACAAAGAGATAAAACATGGACTTCTTTCATTCATATAAAAGAATCCCTCTTATATAAATGGTGCTGGGAAAACTAGATAGCCACATGAAAGACTAGAACAGTATCTGCATCTCTCACCAGTCACAAAAATTAACTCACAGTGGATAAAAGACCAAGGCAGGAAACTGTAAGAATCCTAGAAGACAGTGTTGCAAAAACTCTTACAGATATAGGTCTAGGCAAAGAATTTATCAAGAAGACCCCAAAAGCAATCACAGCAACAACATAAAGAAATAAATGGAACCTGATTGAATTAAGAAGCTTTTGCACAATTAGGGACACAATTAAAAGAGCAAATAGACAACCCACAGAATGGGAGAAAATATTTGCATGCTGTGCATCTGATAAAGGACTAATAACCAGAATCTTCGAAGAACTGAAGCAGATCAGCAAAAAATAACCAAACAACCCCATTAAAAAGTGGGCAAAGGATATGAACAGAAACTTTTCAAATGACGATATATTAATGGCCAACCAACTCATGAAAAAATGCTTAACATAGGGAGGAGGATTGACGTGCTCTCTAGCAGGTACAACGTGAGGATATATGGCACCCTGGTAGGTGAGGGATGCAACTACAACTTGGACTCTACCTAACAAATGCAAACAATGCAACCTAATCATCTGTACCCCTGTATTAATCTGAAATTTAAAAAAAAAATACTGTCCTTTAAAAAAATGCCGAAGCATTTCTATGAAGCTATGAATAGTTCTATGAAGCATAGAATTATTTTTTCTAGATCTGCAAAAAATGGCATTGGAATTTTAATGGGGATTGCATTGAATCTATAAATCACTTTGGGTAGTATGGCCATTTTAACAATGTTGATTCTGCCGAGGTATGAGCATAGGATAATTTTTCAATCTGTTTACATCCTCTGCAATTTCCTTCCTCAAGATTTCACAATTCTCCCTATACACAGGCCTTTCATCTCCTTTGTTAAATATATTCCTAGGGTTGTTTCTTTTTGTTTGTTTGTTGTTGTGGGTTTTTTCTGCTACTGAGAAAGGTTATTATGTCTTATGATTCTTAGCTTGACTATTGTTGGCATAGATGAAAGCTACTGATTTGTGCACATTTATTTTGTAGCCTGAGGTTTTACTGAATTTATTTGCCAGTTTCTTAGTTGAATCTTTGGGGTTTAACAGATATAAGACCATGTCATCAGCAAAGAGCAATAATTTGACCTCTTCTTTCCCTATCTGGATACCCTTGATTTCCCTCTCTTGTGTGACTGCTTTGTCTAAGACATCCAACATTAAGTTGAACAAAAGTGGAGACAGTGGTCAACTTTATCTGGTCCCAGGTCTAAGTGCAAAATGCTTTTAAGGTTTCTACATTCAATACAATGTTGGCCGTGGGTTTGTTGCACATAGCCTTTATTATTTTGAGCTAAGTTCCATCTATGCCTATTTTGTTAAGTGTACTTATCATAAAAGCATGCTGAGTTTTGTCAACTGCTTTTTCTGTGTCTATTGATCAAGCTTTTTAGTTGACAACTACTTTTGAGATTATTGTTAAAGTCAGAAAGTAGCCTTGGGACTACAAAGCTCAGAGTAACTAAACACGCTTTATGAAAACAAAGAAAAACAGGCACTTCTAACCTTAGAAGTTAGTCAGAATCTATGCTTCCACAATTTTGCTCACTGTATTCATGCCATGGGGAAATATACCTCAAAATTAGGTAACAATTTTAATCACTAACCTCAAATCCTCCCACAAGGATATAGAATATTAATTTTTTTCTAGGCCAGGAATATTTTTTTCCACATGGTGCTTCACTAGTTTGGCTAAGGATTATTTATTTTTATTATTTCCACTAGCCATCAATTGTTGTCAAAATAGATATTAAAAGGAACAAGCACTTTATTTCTCCATATACAGAACTAGGTTCAGACGAGTAGGAGGAGATCTCTAATATGGCACTCACAATGGAGTTAAAAAGTTTTGAGGTGATAGCAAGCCATCAAAGTAAATCCAAAGCCTCTTAATTCACCTCATTTTTTGAATTCCACCTTCCACCTCACCATTCACTGATTCATTTATTCACACATTCAATAGATAAAAATTTACCCTGACCCACTAGGTGCTAAGCACTATCCTATATGCTAGAAGGATAAGAGAAAACTAAACACAAAAAGTCCTTGTCCTCATAAAATTTACATTATAGCAGAAGGAGGTAATAGAAGCGAAGGATGACAACTATGTGAACCAATAAAGATAAAATGCCAACTAGTGGTTTGTGGTATGAAAAGAGACATCAGGCAGGGTGAGGGACTAGAAAGGATGATAATTTGTTTCAATATGAAGACACAGATAGACTGAAAGTAAAATGACAGAAAAAGATAAATATATACTATGCAAACTATAAGCAGAAGAGAACAAAGAAGCTATGATAACGTCAGACAAAAAGCACTTTAACACAGTAAAGGGCCAGTTAATCAGGAAGACATAACAATCCTAAACATGCAAATGCCTAATAAATGAGCTTCAGTGAGCAAAAACTGATAAAACCAAAGGGAAAAATAAAGACAAATTCACAGTTATGATCAGAGATTTTAACATTACTCTTTCAATGCTGAAAGAAGAGAATACAGAAAATCTGAATACTATTAATTAAGAGGAAGATTAGAAATTTTGTAAAGCATATAGTTCTTAGACTCTAACAACCTTTCTCTGGGTCCATTCCTACGTGCACACAAATATTATTTTAATTCTCCTTAGAATCATAACCTTGGCTTTTTAACAAAGGATAACTTAATGAACAGCTGTGCTTCATCCAAAAGCACAGCTGAAGACATCATTAATGATGAGTAATGCCTATTTCTTAAGGATCCAAGCAATGACTCCCTGAGTTTAGTTGCTGGAAACATTCCTCTCATCTAGTATGCTTCTGTTATTTTATTATGATATCACACAACAAAGCCTTCCTTTTTCTCTCATTTCAGTGTCTCAGGGTATATTTTCATTTTATTTTATTTTATTTTATTTTATTTATTACTACCATTATTATTATTACTTGAGACAAAAATCTCACTCTGTTACCCCAGACTAGAGTGCTGTGGTATCATCCTAGCTCACAGCAACCTTAAACTCCTGGGCTCAAGAGATCCTCCTGCCTCAACCTCCCAAGTACCTGGGAATACAGGTACCCTCCAGGATGTCTGGCTAATTCTTCTATTTTTAGCAGAGAAGGGGTCTTACTCTTGCCTCAGCCCTCTCGCCACCTGCCTCAACCTCCCTTCCTAGGATTATAAATGTTAGCCACTGCTCCTAGCCATGAATTTTCATCTTAAAATAGTATAGTGGTGAGCAGTATCAGTGAAAACAGAGCGTTGTGATTGACAAAAAAATGTTTAAAATAGCTGGGAAAGAATGTTTATGAAGCATGCAAGACCTATGATTTTTCTGTCCTGTGTTCCTAACAACACTTGAAACATTATTTTACATAATGCTTAACTTTACAATGTAACTGCCTTATTTTTTTAACTACCTCCTATGAAACTGAGAGCTTTTAAGTTTTCAAGAACAACTTAACGACTTCTTTATCATTCAACATAGTGACTATTACATAAATAGACCCCCTAATATATTATCTTTTATTGTAAATACTCCACCTAAATTCTTTTAGAAAGTGACCAATAATTATTTTATTTGGCTCCTTAAAATCAACAAAACTAAAAATCCTCAGCAAAATGTAACTTTATTACAAACAGAAAAAAAAATCTTTGCCATTTATATAGTACAGTTTATTTCTGTGAGATGTAAATACACTTGATCAGATAGTCATGTATCTTTTTCCAGAAGCTTAAAACACAAAGACATTAAGTCCAACAATAAGAAGAGAAAAAGCTATTAAAAATAAATTGTCACTAAATTTTAGCCCACATCACTCAACATCATATTAAGGAATTACCACTACAATCAATTCTGTATATTATCATAAGGCAAAGTTAACTCTGTACAAGAAAAATATTATAATTTATCACTTTAATTTGAAAAATGTGGAGCAGAAGCATGTAAACCACAAAAACAAAAATAAGAATATCTCATTCAATACAGTAACAGCATAGTAGATCCTTTATACAGTGCTTAATTAGCCAAAAAATATATATAAAGGGGAATGATTTATTTGTATTAACTTTGTGAAGCTAACATGAATATAAACCAAAAATAATGCAAATAAATCAATAAAATATCTTTTGTAAGTACTACTTGAATTCCACAGAGTTGTGTGTGTGTGAGAGAGAGATGGAGAACAACTTTAATAATCAATTACAATTCTAAGAAAAGTCACTGAGTTAGACATTGTCTCCTAGTAAATACATCAGAGCTTCCATTCTTCCTTCAACTAAGTCAAGTTCAATGCCACTTTTGGTCTTTCTGTTGTTATTTCTAGCATTCCATTGCCCAAAAGTTTAAATTAATTTTTATTAAGTGATATCTGCACATGGTCAAAAATGTCAAATAACACTAATAGGCTCTTAATAAAAAACCATAGAAAAAGTTTCACAAACTTAGATTAAATACCACGAGAAACCACTTTTGCCCTGTATTTAGTAAGGCTCAAAAGGCTTGAAAAAACATTACCATGCTAAGGATGTTTATCAGGAGTGTAAAGAACATGAGAATACAATACAAAAATTAACATAAAGCAGTAGGTATTTTCCTGATGAATATAAACAAGCAATAAAAATTTTAAAACATATTAAACCTAGCTAGTAATCAAGGAATATAAATTTAAACTGATAACATTTTTTGCCCTAATCAGACTGGAAAAAATTTAAGAGTGAAAATATCAAACCTTTTCTTGTTTTTAGAGACAATGTCTCACTTTGTCACCCGTGTTAGAGTGCAATGGTGTCATAGCTCACACCAACCTTAAACTCTTAGGCTCAAGCAATCCTCTTGCTTTTCCTCCTGAGTAGCTGGGATTTCAGGTATCCCCCATAAGATTGAGCTATTTTTAGAGATGAAGTCTCACTCATGCTCAGGCTGGTCTCAAACTTCTGAGCTCAAGCAAGCCACCCAATTTAGCCTCCCAGAGTGCTAGGATTACAGGTGTGAGCCACTGCACCTGGCCTACGATACTCAACATTTTAGAGCAAATTTTACTAATACAATATTTGTTCTACTGCTAGTAAGAGTATTAATTCATAGCCATTTTGTGAAAATAACCCAGTAAAACTGAAAATGTACGTCCCCCAAGACTCAGGAATTTCACTTGTAGCGATATTCATTCACAGATTTATGTAACGTATACAGGAATATTCATTACTATACTACCGTATATACTCGAGTATAAGCCGAGTTTTTTGGACACAAAATTTGTGCCGAGTTCGGGTTTTTCGGCACAAATTTTGTGCCGAAAAAACTCAGCTTATACTCAAGTATATATGGTATTTATAAGATTTAAAATTTGGAAATGACTTCAAAGTCTACCAGTAAGAGACTGTATAAATCATACATCATTCTGCTTGCAAATACAACCCTTGGTTGACAAAGAAATCTGACTAGTAAACATTTCCCTACACTAATATAAAACTTGTCTTATGATTAGTTCATTGTGCCTAAATTGTTTGTGTAAACAATGTGGATTCCTCTGAGCACCTACCTACCTTCTGGGAGCCTAATTTTTGGTACATGTCAGGTAGAGAAAGCCTAGCTACCAACCTCCAATATAAACCAGGGTATTCAGTATCCAATGAACCTCCTTGTGGACAATTCGTGCATGCTGCCTTTTGCTGGGAAAATTATATGTCTAGTCAGACTCCACTGGAAGATGACTCCTGGAAGTCTCCTGGTTTCTTCTGTACCTTGCCACACATATCACTTCCCTTTGCTGATTTTCTCTTTCACTATAATAAATACTAGCTGTAGGTGCAACTACATGCCAAGTCCTGTGAGGCCTTCTAATGAATCACCCAACCTGCAGGTGGTACTGGGAGAAGTAAAGGTAAGTAAAGTTCTTGGGAAGGTGGAAAGTGAGAGGATTCAGAGCACAGATAAAAGAGATTATCTTAAGCAGGAAGAAAGACCACGTCTCCTCCTGTAACACGTAGATATTATATTTCATAGTGGGAAGTAAGGGAGTTCAGAGTGATGGCTCTTATTTTTTTTGTGTGTTTGAAATTAAGGTCACCTGCTAACAGTGAAGATGGGCATGGAGGCAATCAGCATTTATTAAATGTTCACTGCATACCATACATTGTATTAGGTTGAATAATTTACCCAAATTCAATTCAATAACTAGTTGCACATTATTAGAATTCACACTCAGATGTGAATTGCTATAAACATAGTTGGAGACATGTTTTTGGGGGGTTGGGGGGGAGTTGCAGCTTTGGTAGGGGCTGGGTTTGAACCCACCACCTCCAGCATATGAGGCCAGCACCCTACTCCTTTGAACCACTGCGTTTTAAAAAAATAAAAATTTAAATAAAGCTTAGGAGGCAAATGGTAAAATGACAGCACATTCAAACTTCAAATTAAATACAAAATGGTATAAGAACAGTTTCAGAGGCCTTTACTCTAACATCTAGCTAGGAGGGATAATGACTCACATGTAGACACACCATTGGAGAAATGACAAGCAGGCTATTTGGCGCCTGAAGGAAAAACCATGTGGTAAGATCATCTTATTACCTTCCTCCAACTCAACTTTCTACCTAGTAAAAAGAATGACATATCTGCTCATTCTAGGAAAAAAGAGGCCAAAATTCAAAAAGTGTTTCCTTATGAACTAGATGTAACTCCATGACCATTAACATTTAGTGAAAATGTTCTAACAAAATACACCGTAAGGAGGTTACCTGAGGCCTTCTTCCCCAACCACCACCACAGTGGATCCTCTTACCTCATCCCTTCCTCAAACTGCTGAAGAACTGAAAAGAGACTATGAGTCTATTAACACAATGCACACCAGCTGTCAGCTCAAGTTCTATTTCCACTTAATGGGGAGGTAAATCAAGGAGAATCCACCTACATTATTCTTGAGCAAACAGCAAATCTAGAAAAATTCCCCATTCAAAAGTTGAACTATATGGAAAAGATTCCATCTATAGTACCAACACATAGATGCTGGGTGTTAGAAGGAAGAAGGACTAGATGCAAAAAATCACTATGGAAAAAGAATTATTCCAGGAAACAAGAAAGGAAAAAAAACTCACTTTGTTTTTTGTTTGTTTAAATTTATTAAAAAACTCACTTTGGATAAACCTTCTCTACAACATATATATACATTTGTTTATATGTATTTGCAAAAAGAAAAACCAGAGGAATAAACTGAAAACTAATGAAAATGGTTACCTATGGGAGAAGGCAGGACAGGACTGAGAGTCAGGGAGGAAGGTAAGACTTCTCAGAATACACCGTGTTATACAGTTTTAATTTAGAAATCATGTAACTGTTTTAAATGTTAAAAAAAACATAATAAATAATCTTGAAATATTTAAAACAAAATGAAAAAAATTATATGTTGAATTGATGATATAACCAGAAGGCAAAAAAATTATTTTAAGTGGCTTTAGAATCGTATTTTGTTTATACTTCCTTAAGGGAACATATTTTTAGGCAAAGAATTCCTAAATATCATTCAGTGTTCTTATTAATAATGACACTATATTTTTATTTACATATATAAGAAAATAATTACATCTTAATGTTATAAAAATGTTCAATATAAAAATCAAGTCAAAAATTCTGTAATATTAAATTTGAAATAGAACTATCAGCATGAACTCGTGCTTTTTTATTTTAACAAAATGCCTATTTCCTAACTTTGGCCATGAAAAAGGAATAGAAACGCAGCTAAGCCAGTAACAATGGCTTGCTCTTTAGAGAAATGGTTGATTCTAAGTCTTGGAGAGCAGATTTACGAGAAAAGCCAGGCATCTTATGCCAGAAGAAAGAAAACTGGCAATTATTAATAAAGTTATGTGAAAAAGGCACAAAGCCAGCCTGAAGAAGCTCCTAATATCACTCTACCAGCTGTTTCAGTCTCTTCAGGGCTGAGACTGAAATATAGGGAGCATGGTTCCAGAATTCACGTTCTTAACCACTGTTCTAGACTGCCTCTCAAACAAGAGAAATTAAAGGAGGAAAGGAGATGCAAACTAAAGATTACACAGGAAAAGTATCCTCAGCTGATCCTTTTTTTTCTTCTTTAAACACTATTTGGCTTTCAAGGTTTCCTCCTGCCTGATGTTTCTCTTCTTCCCAACTTACTGATATTTAAAGAATTCAAAGCTTGGCATTCTTGTCTCCTCTGTCCTCACTACACTAATTCCCTTGGAGATCTATTCAGCCTCACAGTGTAAAACATGTATATTCGGACAACTCCAAAAGTTCTATTTTTAGCCACTCTCTTGAAGGCCACCTTGACAACTTCACTTGGATATCTGTTGCTATCTCAACCTCAACACATCCTAACTTTATCTCCACCCACAAGCCCTGGGAAACCTGTTCCACCACAGCCTTCGCTATCTCATTCGTGGCACATCTATCCTTCCAGGTGCTCACACCAAACTCTGAGGTCATCTTCAACTCGGACCCTTCTTACCCTTCCTCCCTTTCTCTCATCCCACATTCAATCTTTCAGGAAATCCTATTGGTTTTACCTTAAAAATACATCCAGCATCCAGCCACTCTCACCATCCCTACTGCTACTCCCCTATGGTTAGCTGCATGGATTATTTCATTAGCCTCCTAAGAGGGTGCCCTGTTTCTAACCTTGCTCCTTAACCACTTTTCTGATTCTAATTTACTCTTAACACAGCAGAGAGAGTATTTCTTTTAAAACATGTATCATATCTTGATACTCTTCATTAAAAATCCTGCAACAGATCCCCATTTTACTTGAAGTAAAATGAAAGCCCTTTTAATGGCCAATAAGAGGCAGGCCAAACAAAATTTGCCACCCCACTATTCCTTAAATCTCTTCACAGTGAGGTTTACTCTGACCTAATTGATACCACACTCCTCCCATGTCCTACTTCCTTATTTATTGTTTATAATATCTTCCCCCTTCCCACACCCTCATTAAGGACAGAAATATTTACTTCATTTATTTGTATTCTAAGTGCCTGGGAAAGTATAAACATCAAAAAGTACTAAGAAGGTTCAAATAAAATAATTTAACAAAATTAAGCATATCTGTCATATTATTGAGCATAAGTGTCTTACACTAACATTATTAGAAAAAGACTTTTCTGTGGTGAGAAGGGTGTACCGAAATTCAACTATATCCTGCCTATAAGATACACATCTAAAACAAATGGAGTAAAAAAGGTTAAAAGTAAGAGAATTACGAAAATATGCCAGGCAAATACAAATGGATAGAAAGGAGAGCTCATGTAGTAATTTAAAACTAGACACACTTAGAATGAAATAGCTATGCCACTTAGCTATGTGACATTTGGGAAGTTACCTCATTGAGCCTCAGTTTACTCATCTATAGAATGCTGATATTGGCTATACATCAAAGTTTTTTTAGTAAGAATTACACAAAAGAAAGCATTTACCACAGTGCTTAGGATATGCTCAAGACCAACACATATCAGCAATAAATCGCACCTAGGATAAACCTTCCACTGCACAAAGCTCAATATTGACTTCTATTGTTTGTGGTAATTGCTGCCCTTGTCATGTACCAACAAAGGAATAGATACTTCTCATTATTTCTAATGTCAGAAAAAATAGTCCCAATCAGAGTTGTTTTAGAAATAAGGTGAAAGTCCAGAGTAGCAATTCTAGCATTCACATACCCACTAGGTATCTGAAGATGCCTGAAGAAGCCTTTCATTTTAAAAGGCTTACCATGTAACTGATAGCTATCCTAACTTATGTTTTTCCTTTCCTCTTTGGTAAAACACAAATACTTATTATGTTCTAATTGAGGTTTTTGAGTATTTACTCTATAAGTCAGAAACTCCACTTCCATGAATTCAGCCTACAAATAAACTCCCACGTGTGAATGTAAAATGACATGTGTACGAGTTAGACTTATTATTCAGTGCAACAAAATATTTGTAGTTACAAAAGATCAGAAACAACCTAAATAGCCATCAGAGGAAACATGGTTAAATATATCCACACAGTAGAGAACTAAGCAATTTTTTAAAAATAAGATCTTTTTATAATGATATGGAATAATCTCTAAGATGCACTCTTAAAAAAATCAAGGGAAGAAAAAGTATCATATGCTGCTATTTGTGTAAAGAGGGAACCTAGATTTGCTTATACATGCATAAAATATCTCTGGAAACAAACTCAAGAAATGAGGGACATGGGAAGAAAATTTTTACAGGTATATCCTTTTGAACTTTTAAAATTTCCACCTACTTGAATGTACTACATGTCATCAAAAATATTTAAACAAAATAAGACTATTAAGTAATTAGTTTCTACCTGCTAGTAAACACTTTCCAGGCAAATTAGTAGATTATGCCCAAATTTATTCACCAAGTGCTACCTGAATATCCACTATATGTTGACATTTTTATTTTCAATTTTATGATTTATTTACTTGAGAAATATTGCCATCATTGAGGAACCATAAGCCCATTCAAATCACATTTATTGAATCTGACAAGTACAGTGTATTTACATCCACTTCACATCAGCTCTTTTCTAAAATAAAACAAATAAGGGCTGGGTTCCATAGCTCACACCTGTAATCCCAGCACTCTGGGATACCAATGCAAGAGGATCGCTTGAGGTCAGGAAATCGAGATCAGCCTGAGCAAGAGGAAGACTCTGACACAGTCTCTATAAGAAAAAAATAGAAAAAATTAACTGGGCAAAGGGGCATGTGCCTGTAGTTCCAGCTACCTGAGAGGAGGACTGCTTGAGCCAGGAGTTTGAGACTGCGGTGAACAATGATGACACCACTGCAGTCTATCGGGTCAATAGATCTAGGAGACTCTCTCTCTCAAAAATAAACAAACAAGCCCCAGCAATAGTTTACTCTCGGTAAAGGGCTTGACTGATAATTTTTTCAAGCACAAGTGTCTTTTGGTGTGCAGATGGAGATCTAAACTAGAAAATTCTAGCAATTAGAGTGGGGTAAAATAGTATGACTCAGTATTTATCCATTAATAGATGATTAAAAATTAAATAGCATAGATTTATGTCTAAATGGTGGTTCTCTCATCTGGCTGCTCTATTTTGTCCTACTATAAAGCACAATATATTGGCAACTATTTGTAATCCCCCCAAACAGGAATAATGTTATGATCACTCCAATAATAATAATAATCACATAATAGCCATCATTTATTAAATACTGACAATGGCTTCTGTGTTGAGAGCTTTTTTAGACATGATTTTATTTCATCCTCATTATAGGCCTGAGAAACTGATAACATTGCCCAATTTAAAGATGAAACATCTCAAGGAAAATTTGGAAATGTAAAATCCGCATAGATGGAAACAAATAAAGCCCTCTAAGCAACACCAATAAGCCAAGCAAGTTGAAACTTGCACGGGTGAATCAGAAAGAATGCTGCTGACCCTGATTCTTGGAAGTGAAATAATGGATCATAACACAGTCTGTCTTAAAACTTTCGTAGTGACCCATGTATATACATTAGTATAAGACTACCAAATGTTCTCTTATAAGGACTAGCCCTTATTTTAAGACCATGGCCTTTACCAGTTTGGCATTAAGCTGTCCTTTTAAGTAATTATATCGACAGCTCATGTTGTTTTCTCCCACCTATTAAACAAACAAAAAGTTGGCAATGTCATCCCATTACCAATAGGTTCTTATGTTTTATTATTATTTTTTTACAAATCTAATCAGTCCATGAAATTCTGAATTCTAGAACATCTTGAAGTAAACAGAACACAATTAACAGCTCCCTGGCCAAACTCTAAATAAATGCAAAATAGTTGATCTGTTATTCATTAATATACTGTTTCTTTATTCACCTGAGCCCAATTTTCATTAACTATTGCCTATACTTTTGTAGCAGATCTTAATTATAACTCAAACTATATATAATAACATTTATCTGACTAGTTGTTTGAAAATGGCATGAACCTTTCCAGGAAGTGCTTAAATCTTATCATGCATTGCTAGAAATACTATTACCAAATTGTGCTCTTAACTAATTTTGTGACTTTTTAACGTTTCAAGTAAGTATTGTCATAGTAAAGCTGAGAGCATTTACAGCATTTATTTGATGTGCTTAACATTTGCCCCCAATATCTTACACTGGAATGTTCAAAACTTTCTTTAATCTCAAAGCCCCTAATGCACTGACCCTTCCCTGTCATGTCCTCACCTACCTCCTTACTCATGTTATACACCAGGAACCTTTCCCAGATATCCCTAACTCCCCAACCCATGCTTATCTTCCATATTTGCCTGGCAAACGCAACCACCTCCCACTCCACAACTGCATGTGAAAACTCAAGACAGTTAAACATATATGCACATCAGCTACCTGATTTCACTCACGTTTTTTTCTCCACAAATCCTAAAAGAAAACTCCACATTACCTGACACTCTTCTGTACTTTGAGTACAGTAATCCCCCCTTATCCATGGTTTCACTTCCCAAGGTTTTAATTACTTGAACTCAACCGTGGCCCAAAAATATAAAATGGATAATTCCAGAAATAAACAATTTATAGGTTTTGAATTGTGTACCATTCTGAATAGCATGATGAAATACCCCTCATCTACTCCATCCCACCCAAAACATGAATCATCTCTTTGTGCAGCATATTCCTCTGCACAGGCTCACCACCTGCTAGTCACTCAGTAGCCATCTTGGTCATCAGAACAACTGTCTTGATATGGCAGTACTTTTGTTTACAAGTAACTTTTATTTTACTTCATAATAGCCCCAAAGTGCAAGAATAATGATGGTGGCAATTTGGGTATGCCAAAGAGAAGCTGTAAAGTGCTTCACTGGTAAAAGGTGAAAGTTCTCAACAACAGGGAAAGAAAAAACATTATATGATGAGGTCATGAGGATCTATGGTAAAATTGTGAAGGGAAAAAAACTTGTGCCAGGTGTATATAGGGTTCAGCACCATCTGTAGTTTCAGACATTCACTGGGGGTCTTGAGAACTATCTCCATAGATAAGAAAGGCAACTACTGTATTCTCACATTATCCTTCTATAAAACTATTTGATGGTTTCTTCTTTTGCTTACATCCTCACTTGCCAACTGGTATCTCTGCTTTACAGTTCATTAGTAATATAGAACTAATTAAAAAGCCACTCAGTAATCAACCCATACCAAAATTATAGCCTTCCCACTACCTTTATATGCCTCCTACCCAAAATGTCCCTGCCAAAACCACCTCCCAAGCTATGGATCTCATCAGTCCCTCTTTTTCAAGGAGTTTTGCTCCTGCACCACCTTCACTCACCTGCAATTTCAATTAGTCCTTCTCAAATGAACTTTGTCCAGTAGCACACAAACATACTCTTGTATTTCATGTTAAAAGAGAAAATTCCCCTATAACCATGACACCTTCCAACTATAAGTCTATTTCCCTGCTTTCCTACATATATAAAATGTTCCTAAAAGAAATTGTAAGTTACTATGTACTGTCATCATTAGTCTTTGTTTCAACTCATTCCAATCAAGTTTGTCTCCACCTTTACAGTGGGACTAGCCTCATCAAGCTCATCAGTTGCCTCTTTGTCAACCAATTCATCAGCTACATTTGACATAGATGACCTCTCCCTCTTTATTACCTTGGCTTTTGCAAAACCGCTCTCCAGATTTTCCTTCTAATCTACTAACAGTTACTTTACTGCTCTTTAGCACCAAATGTTTACATGCACGAGGGCCCAGATCTAAATAACCAATTTTCAGTGTTTCTGATTTCTATAATTTTTTCTTTGCTTTGCTCCTTCATTAATGGTTGCCCTGATTTTCATTATTTCCTTCCTCTACTTATGTTTAACCTATTTTTTACATCAGAAAACTGACTTGAACTGTTTAATCTATTTTTTACATCAGAAAACTGACTTGAACCTATTGGATTAGTTCTCTTTGTAATTTTAGCTGATTCTCAGTTCCTTATTTTCTAAAATGTGCATTTAGGGTAATACATTTTCATTATATTTGCACTTCAGCTGAAATGTTCGAAGAGAAGAGTATATTCTGTTTTGAAAATACACAACTCTATATATGTCATTAAATAATACTTATTTTGTTTGGTCAAATTTTATTCATTCTTATCAATTATATTTACTTCATTCTTAAAGATTCTTTAAAATCTTTAAAGAATAAAACCACAGATCTGTTAATCTCTTTTATAAATATATTAATTTCTTTGTTTTATACATTTTAGAGCCATGTTGTTACATGTATACAGATCTGGTAACATATTTCCTTATGAATAATCTTTGATTATTTAGGGTAATGAGGTAGATTGGTTGAAATTCTCATATATTGCTGGTGGGAGTATACAATGGTACAGCCACTTTGGAAAATATGAGGGGTCTTTTAAAAAGTTCTTGGAAAATATGTATTATGAAAAAACTATGTGTGGATTTAAAATTTTTTCTGTACCAAAATAAACTCTTATCAACTTGTTATAACATGTCTGAACAGGATCTAGTTTGAGGGACTAAGAGGGATAAGGTATCAGTTTGAAAAGAGCCCCTATCAAAGCAACATGAATTCTGCTAAAATTGTAGGACAAACATTAAATTTATGACACTTGGATGGTAGAATGGTGAAATCATTGATGCTTTATGAAAAGTTTATGAGGACAATGCCCTGAAGAAATCAGTAGTTTACAAATGGGTAATTTGTTTTAAGAAGGGCAAAGATGGTGCTGAAGAAGCCTGCAGCAGTAGACTAGCCTCATCAACTTTTGAGAAAAAAAATTAACCTTGTTCATGCCCTAATGAAAGAGGACTGACGATTAACAGCATAAACAATGGCCAACACTATAGTCATCTCAACTGATTCAGCTTCAACAATTCTGAATGAAAAATAAAAGTTGAGTACATTTTCCACTGCATGGGTGCCCAAAGGATCATGCCCAGATTAGCTATAGGCAAGAGGAGAGCTTTCAGCAGAAAGTTTGAATAAGTGGGATCAAGATCCCGAAGTATTTCTTCGAAGAACTGTAAAAAAGGACATAAAACATGGCCTTATCAGTATGATCCTGAAGAAAAAGCACAAAGTGATGACTACCAAGAAGTAGTGCCGCCAAAGCAAAAACAGATCAAAGAGCAAAGCTTGTGACAACAGTTTTATGAGATGCTCAAGGCACTGAGCTTGTTGACTTTTTCTTTTTAATTTCAAAAGATTAAAGGGGTACAAGTATTTCTGTTACACAGATGAACTGCATAATACTAACTGCATAATACTTCAGGGCTTTTAGTGTACCCATCACCAAAATAATGTACACTGTACACAATAGGCAAATTTGTATCCCTCATCCTTCTTCTATGCTCCCCCCCATGTTAGTTTCCAATGTACAGTACACCACTTTATGACCATGTGTACCCATCATTTAGCTCCAATTTATTAGTGAAAACATGTAGTGTATGTTTTGCCATTCTTGAGATACTTCACTTAGGATAATGGTCTCCAGAGCCAAACAAGTTACTATAAAAGACAGTATGCCATTTCTCTTTATGGTTAAGTACTACTCATGTAGTACTCCATATACTACATTTTCTGTATCCACTCATCCATTGATGGACACGTATGTATATTTCATATCTTTGCTGTTGCAAATTGTGCTGAAATAAACATGCAGGTACAGGTGTTGTGTAAAAACAACTTCATTTTCTTTGGGTAGATGCCAAGTAGGGGGTGGCTAGGTTGAAGGGTATGTCTACTTTTAGTTCACTGAGGAATCTCCATACCACTTTCCATAGAGGTTGTGCTAATTTACAGTCCTATCAGCAGTGTATAAACATTGCTTTTTCACCACTGCCATGCCGATATCTGTTGTTTTTTTAATTTTTAATAGTTTTTTTTTTATTTTTAATAGTAACAGCTATTCTCATAGGGTTAGGTGGTATCTCATTATGCTTTTAATTTGTACTTCCATGTTAAATATTTTTTTCATGCTTATTGGCCATTTGTCTATCTTCTTTGGAAAAAAAATCTGTTTGTGCCTTCTGCCCACTTCTTGATGTGATTTTTTTCTTGCTGATTTGCTTGAGTTATTGTAGATTCTGGATATTAGCCCTCTGTCAGATGTACAGTCTGCAAAGATTTTCTCCCATTCTGTATATTTACTATTATTTCCTTTGCCGTGCAGGAACTCTTTAATTTATTTAAGTTGCATTCATTTATTTTTGTTCTTGCCGTATTTGCCTTTGGGGTCTTAATCACAAATTCTATGTCTAAGCTGGTGTCCACCAGAGCTTTTCTTATTTTCTACTAGAATTTTTATGGCTTCCTGTCTTTCATTTAAGCTCATAATTCCTCTTTAGTTAGTTTTTTGATATGGTGAGAGGCAGAGATCCAGTTTCATTATTCTACATGGTCCTACCCAATTTTCCCAACACCATTTATTGAATAGGACATTCATTAGCCAGTGTAAGTTTTTATCTGCCTTATTGAACATTAGTTTGCTACAGTTATATGCTTTTATTTCAGGGTTCTCTACTCAGTTCTACCAGTCTATGTGTCTACCTTTATACCAGTATCATGCTGTTTTGACTACTATGGCCTGGTACAGTGGTTCTCAACCTTCCTAATGCCGCGGCCCTTAAATACAGTTCCTGTGGGTCATGACCCACAGGTTGAGAACCACTGGCCTGGTAGAATAATTTGAAGTCAGGTAATGTGATACCTGCAGATTTTTTCTTTTTGCTTAGAATTGCTTTAGCTCTTTTCTGATTTCATATGAAAATTTAGGACTGTTTTTTCTAGATCCATGAAAAAGTTATTGGTATTTTGGTGGGAATTACACTGAATATGTAAGTATTAACTATGTTGATTCTTCTAATCCATGAGCATGAGATATTTTTTCCATTGTTTGTTTCATCTCTGATTTCTTTCATCAGTGTTTTGTAGTTCTTCTTGTACAGATCTTCTACCTTCTTCGCTAAGTGTATTCCTAAGTATTTTATTTTCTTTGCAGCTATTGTAAACAGTATTGAGTTCCTGATTTGATTCTCATCTTGACTGTTGTTAGTGCACAAAAATGCTACTGACTTGTATACATTAATTTTCTAACTTGAGACTCTACTGAACAATTCTAAAAATCTTTCAAAGTAGTCTTTAGGGTTTTCTAGATAGAAGATCATATCATCAGAAAATAGGGATAATTTGAATTCTTCTTTGTGTTTAATTCCCATTATGTGGGGAATTATATATATTGATTTCAATATGATGAACCATCTTTGTACCCCTGTAATGAAACCCACTTGATTATCTTTTTGATGAGATATGGATTTGGTCTGTTAGTATTGTATTTAGGATTTCTGTATCTATGTTCATGAGAAATATTGGTCTCTAATTTTTTCTTGTGTATTTCCTCACTTTGTTATCAGAATTGACTTTATGAATGAGTTAGGGAAGATTCCTTCCCTCTTTCTCGATGTTTCAGTAGAATAGGTATCAATTATACATTGTAGGTCTGGTAGAATTGGCTGTGAATCTATCCGATCTTGGGATTTATTGCTGTTGTTATTGGGAGATTTTTACATTAATGTTTCAATCTTGCTACCTGTGCTTGGTCTCTTCAAGGTTTCTATTTCTTCTTGATTCAAGTGTGGGTGTTTGTGTGATTCCAAAAACATAATCCATTTTCTCCAGGTTTTCTAGTTTGTATGCATGAAGGTTTTCACAATGGTCTCAGATGACATTCTGTGTTTCTGTGGTATCAGCTGCAATGTCTCCTTTTTCATTTCTGACTGGGCTTATTTGAAGCCTTTCTCTTCTATTTCTGGGTAATTTAGTGAGTGGCCTATCAATTTAGTTTACCTTTTCAAAGAAGCAACTTCTCATTTCCTTGATCCTTTGTATTGCTATTTTCATTCAATTTCATTTCTACTTTGATTTTTGTTATTTCTTTTCTTCTCCTGGCTTTGGGTTTGGCTTGTTCTTCTTTTCTTTTCTTTCTTTTTTTATTAAATCATAGCTGTGTACATTAATGCAGTCATGGGATACAATGTGTTGGTTTTATATACAATTTGAACTATCTTCATCACACTGGTTAACACAGCCTTCATGGCATTTTCTTAGTTATTGTGTTAAGACATTTATATTCTACATTTTGTAAGTTTCACATGTATCCTTGTAAGATGCACTGTAGGTATGGTCCCACACCTTGCTCTACCCATCCTCCCCCCTCCTGTCTCCTCCCTTTCCCCATATTTATGGGCTATAATTGTGTTATGGCTTTCATATGAAAGCTATAAATTAGTTTCATAGTAGGGCTGAGTACATTGGATACTTTTTCTTCCATTCTTGAGATACTTTGCTAAGAAGAATATGTTCCCACTCCATCCAGGTAACCATGAAAGAGGTAAAGTCTCCATCTTTCTTTAAGGCTGCATAATATTCCATGGTGTACATATACCACAATTATTTGATCAATTTGTGGGGCAATGGGCACTTGGGCTTCTTCCGTGACTTAGCAATTATGAATTTGGCTGCAATAAACATTCTGGTACAAATATCTTGATTTTTGGTCTTCTGGATATATACCCAGTAGAGGAATTGTAGGATCGAATGGCAGGTCTATTTTTAGATCTCTAAGTGTTCTCCAAACATCTTTCCAAAAGGAACGTATTAGTGTGCATTCCCACTAGCAGTGTAGAAGTGTTCCCTTTTCTCCACACCCACGCCAAAATCTCTGGTTTGGGGATTTTGTAATATGGGCTAATCTTACTGGAGTTAGATGATATCTCAAAGTAGTTCTGATTTGCATTTCTCTGATGATTAAGGATGATAAGCACTTTTTTAATATGTCTGTAGGCTGTGCACCTGTCTTCTTCAGAGAAGTTTCTCGTCAAGTCCCTTGCCCCCCCCTGAGATGGAAACACTTGTTCTTTTCTTGCTAATATGTTTGAGTTCTCTGTGGATTCTGGTTATTATACCTTTGTCAGAGACAAAACCTGCTAATATCACCTCCCATTCTGAGGGCTATCTGCTTGCTTTACTTACTGTGTTCTTGGCTGTGCAGAAGCTTTTTAGTTTGATCAGGTCATAGTAGTGTATTTTTGATGCTGCTTCAATTGCCTGGGGGGGGGGGGTGTCCTCCTCATAAAGTATTCGCCCAGGTCAATTTCTTCAAGAGTTTCCCCTACACTTTCTTCTAGAATTTTTATAGTTTCATATCTTAAGTTTAAA
>CAUYPK010003535.1:0-10112 GCA_963574355.1 Loris lydekkerianus
AGCCCTCAGAATGGGAGAAGATATATGCAGGTTATGTCTCTGACAAAGGTTTAATAACCAGAGTCCACAGAGAACTCAAATGTATAAGCAAAAAAGAACAAGTAATCCCATCGCAGGCTGGGCAAGGGACTTGAAGAGAAACTTCTCTGAAGAAGACAGGCGCACAGCGTACAGACATGTGAAAAAATGCTCATCATCTTTAATCATCAGAGAAATGCAAATCAAAACTACTTTGAGATATCATCTAACTCCAGTAAGATTAGCCAATATCACAAAATCCCAAGACCAAAGATGTTGGCATGGATGTGGAGAAAAGGGAACACTTCTACACTGCTTGTGGAAATGCAAATTAATACATTCCTTTTGGAAAGATGTTTGGAGAACACTTAGAGATCTAAAAATAGATCTGCCATTTAATCCTATAATTCCTCTACTAGGTATTTACCCAGGAGACGAAAAATCACATCATAACAAAGATATTTGTACCAGAATGTTTATTGCAGCCCAATTTATAATTACTAAGTCATGGAAAAAACCCAAGTGCCCATCAATCCACGAATGGATTAATAAATTGTGGTATATGTATACCATGGAATATTATGCAGCCTTAAAGAAAGATGGAGACTTCACCTCTTTCATGTTTACATGGATGGAAGTGGAACATATTCTTCTTAGTAAAGTATCTCAAGAATGGAAGAAAAAGTATCCAATGTACTCAGCCCTACTATGAAACTAATTTATGGCTTTCACATGAAAGCTATAACCCATTTATAACCTAAGAATAGGAGGAAGGGGGAGAGGGCGGGGAGGGAGGGGGTAGGATTGGCAGAGGGAGGGTGATTGGTGGGATTACACCTGTGGTGCATCTTACAAGGGTACATGTGAAACTTAGTAAATGTAGAATATAAATGTGTTAACACAGTAACTAAGAAAATGCCAGGAGGGCTGTGTTAACCAGTGTGATGAAAATGTGTCAAAGGTCTATAAAACCAGTGTATGGTGCCCCATGATCGCATTAATGTACACAGCTATGATTTAATAATAAAATAAACAAACAAACAAAAATAAAAATAGTAAAAAAAAAATTAGAAAAGGTATTTGGAATTTCTGTTGTGATTTTTTGGTTAAATCTTGAGATTAATTTGCATTATGTAGTCATAAGAATTTAAATCAGTTAGCTAAAGACTTTTGGGAATGATGCCGTTCCTTCTCTATGTTTATTGCTCTTACATGGAAATTAAAAGGGCTGATAACCTTCATTTAAACATTAACCAAGTTTTGGGATATTCTGTTCTTAGTAATTACATGCTAGAAATAGGGGTCAGGGAGCTCTGGACCTGAACTTTTTAAACCTGAAGACCAGAGTTTCCCGCAGCATCTTATAGAAGAGATAAACGTATGGTGAAGATATGAACTCTGAGTCAGACTGAGATGTAGTCAAATCCAGGGTCATTGTCTTGGGCAGAATGTGTAACTGTCAGCCTGAATTTTCTCATCTGCAAGTGGTGGTGATAGTGATTACCTGTAGGAATTTTGGGGAAGCATATACATGTATATATGACAAACTAAAGCATCTGGAACATAATTGATGTTCAATCAATAGTGGTAAATTTATTAAAATCACCTCTTTTATTATAACTCAGCATATTGTACATTTCAAATATTTGCTTTAATTGTGATTTATATGGATTCTATTATTTTTATTTAGTTTAGATTTGTATATTTATTTTTTCAATCATCCTGCCCTAAATGTCAGTTTTAGGTTTATTTTCATTCATATGTTTGTGAAAGATACCTCCCAGACAAAAGTATACATAATTTGAACGTTTTAATAATAAGATAAATCAGTAGCAGCAACAGGGTGTCTCTCCACTGAGATGGAACTTTGCCAATAGCTTTGAAGCCTCTCTGGGATTATCCCTAATGAAATCTCTGCCCTGCTCAGAGGCAGCAATTTCCTCCTGATAGTTTTACCATCTTTATTTCTAGAAAATAGATTCTTTGATTTTTTTTGTATGTTTTTGACCTTTGTATAAAAGGAGTCATACTGTTGCATGCTGTGCAAATAATTAATATCTAGACTATAGAAAGAACTTCTATAACAAAATAGGAAAAAGTCAAAAACTGAGAGGAAATGAGCAAAAACATATAAGCAGGCATTATATGGAAGAAATAGAAATAACAAATAAACAGAATGATACTTAATTTCAATGGTAATTATAGAACTGCAAATTAAAACTGCATTTCATACCCACCAAAACAAGAATTTTGTGTCAAATGTTGGCAGGAAATAGGATAATGGCAATCCCCTTGCCAATATAGGGAGTATAAATTGGTGCAATCTCTTTGTAACACAACTGGGTTTCACTTAAAAAGTTGCAAATGCATTCTGTACATGTGGTGTGGTTTTCTGTTTCAACATCAATTTGTAAAACTTATCCATGTTGAGGAATGTACTTATTGTATGTTTTTTGTCACTGTGGTAGCTTACTCAATTGTACGAATGCATGCTATTTTTATTAGTCCTGACATTTATGGGGAGGTATTCCCAGGTTTTATTTATTTAATTTTATTTTCTGCTATTTTGAACTTGATTACTGTTAATATTCTTCTGTTAGTTTGAAATGTGTGCAGTTGTTATTTTTATAGGTCAAAAGGTCCATAGTTAGACATTTCATATGGTTCATCCCAATGCTCAGCTCTTGGTATGTATTTTAAAGATTATATCACAGGGATATACCTAAGTGTGGCAGAAATGCTGCTTCACAGAGGACATGAATTTTCAACTCTTCAAGTGAAACCTGCATGGGACCTGTGTCTCCTTTCTGTTTTCTAATTTTTCCCTTTTGGAATGGGAATGTTTATCCAATGCCTGTGCCACCATTGCATTTTGGAAGTAAAACCTCCCTGTCTGGTTTTATAGGTTTACAATTGGAGGGGAACGTTGCTCAGGATAAAAACCATACCTTAATTTTCACCCATATCTAATTTTTATGATATTTAGATGCTAGAATAGGTTTAGACTTTTGGGACTGTTAGGATGGGGTAAATATATTTTGCATGTGAGAAAGTGATAAATTTTAAGGGCCAAAGGATGAAATGTCATGGGTTGAGTTGTGCCCTCTAAAAATTTCTATTTTAGGTGCAAATTCCCATCATCTCAGGTTGTGACTAGATTTGGAGATAAGGTCTTTAAGGAGGCAATTGAGTTAGAATGAGATTGTTAGGTTGGACCTTAAAACAAGATGACTGCTGTCCTATGAGAAGAGGAAATCTGGACATAGACATGTGCAGCGGAAAGACCACGTGAAGACAGAAAGAAGATGGCCATCTGCAAACTAAGACTAGAGGCCTGAAAAACCCTGCTGATACTTTGATCTCAGACTTGCAGCCTCCAGAACCATGAATTTTTTTCCTATTGTTTAAATCACCAAGGCTGTGGTCTGTGGGAATTTATTATGGCAGTCCTTGTCCACTAATTTTGGTACCTATATACCAAATACCAATACCACTCTCTCCTGATTAATGTGGCTTTATAGTAAGAACATTCAGCATTGACCAGAGGTAGTGAGAGTGGACATCTTTGTCTTTTTTATGATCTTAAGGAAAAGCATATAGTCTTCATCATTGAATATGATATTAGGTTTTTGTTCTTAATATTTTTATTTTTGTAAATGCCCTTTCTATGATTGTGGAAGTTTCCTTGTAGTTTTGGTTTTCAGACCATTTCTACCACAAATGGGTATTAAATTTTGTCAAATACTTTTTCTGCACCTGTTAAAATAATCATACGATGTTCCCTCTTTTATTAGATGAATTATACAGGTAGACTTTTGAATGTTGGTTCAATCTTAATTTACTTAAATAAACCCCGCTTTGTCATGGTATATATTACTTTTAATATCTTACTGGATTGGTTTTGCTAATATTTTGTTGAGGATGTTTATAGCTGTGCTTATGATGGCCTCCAGTTCGGAGAATTTTCTGATACTATTAGATTTTATTCCTAGATGCAGCCATTTATTAAATATTATTTTAAAATAGGGTTTCTCATAATTTTTAGGTGTGAAATTTTATGAAATCTGAAATTTTCCTTTCTGCTATGAAAAGAATAGCTAAATAAAATTATTTTACTATATAATTTTGCAGATGAAAGACTATTGATTTCTAGTTTCTAGTTCATAGTTATATGATTAAAACTTTAAGCAATATACCACATAGTGTATACAGTATATCACTTTCTTAACAATATTATGATTTATAAAATTTTTCAATTGAATATAGTACATCGAATTCAGAACTTCAAACCACAAACATTTGGGATTTGGGGATATGCCTTTTGACATTTTATGGAAATCCATACTATGTCTTATGTGTGGTTTGTTATATTGAAAGGAATATATTTTTTCTTAGTTGTTGGGATAATAACTGGCAGATGATCAATTGTCTTCTCTTTTTCTCTGCGGACTTGCTCAAGTCATCTGTAAATATTGGCGAGTATAAGTGCAGAGAAAGTACTACCTTACACAACCATATAAATACTGCATTTAACTCTTATTTTAGTAACAAAATAGGTTGGTTTTGTCCATGTGGAGCTTGTGTCTTGTTCTCAATTTGTAGTCTTTCTTTTTTTTTTTTCCAGGTCTTTTTTTTATCATCTGTGTTGAATATTAAATCATGGGGAGGAAGCTGGACCTGTCTGGTTTGACTGATGATGAAACAGAACATGTTCTTCAGGTGGTTCAAAGAGACTTCAATCTTCGCAAAAAAGAAGAAGAACGCCTAAGGTGAGATGTCTCTATTATCCAACAGGGTGTGTGAACCACACGTGCACAAGTGAAATAGGTGACTTGAAAGTGCTTCTTCCTGTTAGCCCTTAGTTTGAACATGCAAATATATATTCTCACTACCATATTCCACATATGTGTAAGAGAAGGTTGCCCCATCTTGTGTGGAAAGGCTAGTCAGTTTCTGTGCTGGGCATCATAGTGTCAGTTCAGAAACGTGACTGTTCGCACTCCCAATCAATTATTGGGACTGCTCACCCTCTAAGTTGCTGTTAGCTATAGAATGGGTGGAGTTTGTCGTGAAGGTGGTTGTCTTGAATTTCCTCCTGGCTTTAATTTTCTGGTTAGCGTGTCTTACTGAAGAGTGACTAAAATGTTAAGTGAACAATTCTTGGGAGAATTAGGCTCACATGTGTACAGTCTTCTGTTTGAAGCCACCATGGTATAGGAAAAGAGCTCTGCATATCAGATACATGGAAACTGACCATCAGGCTGGGACTGAGTCCCCTGGGCCAGCACCAATCCCCTCATTTTATAGAAGAGGAAACTGAGGCCCAGAGAGGGAGTCCTCTGACTCCTTTGCAGTTGATAATTCCTTGTGGAATGCTCTTGGAAATCCTGTTGCAGTTCCAGTTGGACAGAAATACCTAAATTTGGAAGAAGTCAGAGTGACAGAAATGAGATCGTATGTTGAGCCTACTGTATTAAAGCCCAGTGACAAGTCAATATTAGCTTCCCATGTCCATAAACATTTTCTTGCTTGGGATTCTTTGAGTTTATTGACTATCTTCTTCCTCGGAAACTAAGCAAAGATTTGTTTTGCCCATTATTACATATCTAATAGGTAGAACAGTGCCCAGAACATGGTATTTAATCATTTAATTAATAGATTTTTGTGTCTTCCATCAAAAAGCATATACTGAATATACCTGTATACTATATATGAGGCCAGAAAAAAAGAAAAGGCAGAAATAAAGATGAATATGCTGCAGGGGGTGTATGGCCTAGCTAAGAAACTTCTGTGAGATTCTGTGATCAGTTGGGCAACAGTCACTGTGAACTGGCACTGCCCTGCATATTCTCCATGGTTCATCTTATGATACCTCACTAAAGTATCTGTGATATGGTCACAATTTACACTGAGGCACCCAAGAACAGAGAGATCACAAAACTTACTTAAAATCCCACAGTTGATTGGAGTAGAGCCAGAATTCTATGTTCCAAATTTTCTCAGTTATGTAAACAAGATAACACCGTTTCAAACTGTATTTCACTTTTCCCTCCATTCTAAGTAATTCCTTAATATCATCTAGTATCCAGGAAATTCATCCATCTCTTTTCTTTTTATGAACATAGGAAATGTGTTCATATCTCAATCCAAACAAGGTCCATTCATTAATGTGGTTGTTTTGAATCTTAAGCCTCTGGATTTTATCATCATTTCTGATTTAAATCAGAAGGCGAGAGTGGCACTGGGTGTCTCTAAGAATAGTTTTCTCTTTAATTTGTTGTTCTTATGGTTAGGCAGAGTTAGAGTTGGAGCTCAGGCTTACAATTTTCCTCCCTTTTAAGGTCTTTTTAAAAATTTTTATAATTTATTGTCTTGGGTGTTCTTCCCAATTCTATTTGCCTGTTTATTTTTATGTATAGCTAAATGTTCTTTTTACTTCCAAAAAGCATGTATTTATAATAGGTGTGATTGCATAACAGATGTGGAAAGGGCAGCAAATGGCCATGGCTGGTGGGTGGAGAAGGCCCTCTGGGCACAAGTGTAGCACCCACAGGTTCAAGACCGCTGCTGCCCCTTACTGCCCACTGCAGCTCACAGTGGGCACAGGCACGTCACAGTTTGTGTGGATATGTATCAGCTGCTGCATGAAGGGTAGTCACAGATCTTCCTATGGAGAGTGATTCTGTTGACTCCATATTTGATAGGATGCTTTCTCAACACTGGAGATGTGAGTCATTGGATGTTTAATCCCACGAAAGCTATGTGTATAGTGTGGAACTGTAGATATGTACAGAGGACTGATGTGCCTGAAAATAATAGATGTGTAATACCAGCTGGTGGAGATGGGGACTTATTTACCAATACGGACACACAACAGTATGAACACTATGGATGCAGGAGGCTGGGGGACAAAAGGCATTTTGACCCCTGCTCCTGCCCCCAGGGGCTTGAACTTTCATCTAGAACAGTGGTTCTCAACCTGTGGGTCATGACCCCTTTGTAACAATGAAAATACATCCTGCATATCAGATATTTACATTATGATTCATAACAGTAGCAGAATTACAATTATGAAGTAACAACAAAAATAATTTTATGGTTGAGGGTCACTACAACAGTAGGAACTGTATTAAAGGGTCACGGCATTAGGAGGCATTAGGAAGGTTGAGAACCACAAATCTAGACTAATCAAGTAAATACATAGGAAAGTTCGTTTTATACTTGGTTCTTTTTTTGTTTTTCTTCTTTATCAGATGAGGTAAGAAATACAATGTTAAGTAAGACCTTATAATGAAAAGCCTAAGTCCCCTGCTCTGGGTTCAGTTATTTTTGTTCTTCATCCTTTAGGCCTCCTGGCCTGCTCTTCATAAATCTAAACATATCCTTTTGTTTTTGTATCTCAGTGTGTCAATTTTAGACATTCTTTCAGTTCTCTGCTCTGAATGATGGAGACTTAGCTCCATCATTAGACTCTACTACCCTTGTCTTTTGTTTGTTGATGGTTTCATTATTATTTTCAGCTTGGTTTTCTATAGGTCATCCTTCAAACTTAAATAATAGGAACCCGGTGAGTCCTGTTCTGCCAATATTTGCCATCCTTTCTTGGTTCTAACGATGTGATAAGCAAATGGTGTGCCTGTTTGTAAGAACGGTCTTATGTCTGTCCCCTTTCTGCCTGTTTTGTCTCCTGTCTCTCCCTATAGTACCTCTACCGTTACATATTCACTGTCAGAGAGTCACGTGCTGTTTGGAGAACATATTTGAGTCTGTCTTGTTTTGGTCATAGGTAGATTCTAAATGTTGAAAACCAATAAGCAGCCCTTATATAACTATGATTGAAAATACTGTTTGCTGTTCCCACTCCCTCTTTTTCAGAACTTTGCTGAAATCAGTACGTGGCTGATTGCCCTCCTCCTTTTCTCTTTACTGTTATGAATTAATGATGCTTTTATTTCTTTGCTGTCATTTTTAAAAGAGTTTTAGGAGGAAAGAGAGGCCATTAAGTGTTTGCTTACTCTGTCATCTGGAACCCAAATGCCACACAGTAACTTGCTTACAAGTCAAGGCCGTGTGAGGATTCTGGGGAGCATGCAGAGGTGGGAGGCTCTCCTGGTGCACAGCATTTATCCACAGCAGGCTTTGGGGTCAGACACATGGGGCACGAGTCCATCTATCACAGGTTACCTCAGTCTGGTTACCAACTCTCTGCGTCTCACAGGTCAGGATACAGAAATGGCTGTATCATTGCTAGATCTCAGTGCTATCTTACCGGTAGGAAATTTAGGATTTCTGGTAACTCTGCTCTGACTTTCTCTGCACCTCTGTAGAAAAGCCTTTGGATGCAAGGCATCCTATGCAATGGGCTCTCCTCTCCCTGCTGCAGATCTGTTCCAAGGTCCCACAATCCCACTGAGAACATACCTTTCCATGAGTTCTTAGGTTTCTACATTTTTGTTTGCTTTGATTGGCCTGTCTGCCTCTAGTATTGGTCCTTTTAAGATAGTAAACAGATGTAGCCATATTAAATATCTAACAAGATTCAATGAGAAAAATAGTACAAAAACACAGTATTTCCAACTTTGTCTTCAGTATTGTGCTTTCCACCTAATGAGATTTATTATCAATGTCATATGAGTTTTCTGCATCCCTTTTTCTCTCAGCTATAAAATTCTTGAGAAATCTTCATGTAGTAGGAAAAAAAACCAGGTGTATATGCCACATTTAAGTCCACGATGTTCAGAATTACTTACCAAATTACTTTATGCCTTCGAGGTTGAGTGTAACATTTGTACCACACTAGGTATACTTATGCAGCTTTTGGCCAAGTGGATTTTTGATAACATTGTTCATGGGAAAAGTGAAATCTTAGAAGAGTGGTCCTTCATGACTGGAGGGAGAAATGCAAAAGACAGCTTCCTAGGCCATCTGCAGGCTGGCTGGTGGCCCAGTCCAGTGCAGTGTGAGCAGGGCTGGGAGTGGGCATATGTGTTTTTCTTTCTGTGGGACTCCAAGTGCTTCCTGTGTGACTTGGATGGAGGAGGCCTGGCATGGAAATGAGCACACCATTCTCCTGTGCTAACTCCTGGAGAGCACAACCTCTGAAATGAACATTTTCCCTGCCCCCAGATACCTCATAGACTGTATCTACTTGGGTTTGGGGCATGTGGTTTGATTTTTATCCACAAAGGCCATGTTCCCTTTTCTCTATCTTTCTTTGTATCTGGCAGTCTTAATCTTAAGAAGCTTTCCTCAATTCTGTAAGGTAGCACATCATGGTGTTCTCTTAATATCTGTTCAGATAAGTGAATAAATACACTAAATTATTACAATAAGTCAATGGAATGTCACCTGTGTGGCAGAGATAAATAGCTCCTGTGCTCCTGCTCATTTTCCAGTTTTCCCTGTGGTGAGGTTGCAGCTGTGTGACTAGGTCTAGCAAACTGACGGTGAGAGGAGGTGCCCCTGCTACTTCCAGCCCATGGCCCTAAATGCTGTGTGCTTCTCACCTGAGGAGGCTTTGCATGGAGATGTGGCATCACTAGATGGAGGGACGGTCCCTAAGATGCCAGTTGGAGGAGAGTTTCTTTTCTTTTTTTTTAAATTTTTTTTTTTTTTTTTTAATTATAGATAAAAATATGCACCATAGATGTGGCCTGACCCATTACCCTCCCTCCACCCAAACCTCCCTCCTCCCTTCCCCTTCCTTGGTCCTTTCCTCATAGTCTTGTGGTATAGTTGGGTTATAACCTTCATGTGAAAGTTATAGTTTAGTTTCATAGTAGGGCTGAGTACATTGGATACTTTTTCTTCCATTCCTGGGATACTTGGCTAAGGAGAATATGTTCCAGCTCCATCCATGTAAACATGAAAGAGGTAAAGTCTCAATCTTTCTTTAAGGCTGCATAGTATTCCATGGTATACATGTACCACAATTTGATAGTCCATCAGTGGGTCAATGGGCACTTGGGCTTCTTCCATGACTTAGCAATTATGAATTGGGCTGCAATAAACATTCTGGTACAGATGTCTTTGTTATATTGTGACTTTTGGTCTTCTGGGTATAAACCTAGTAAAGGAATTATAGGATCAAATGG
>CAUYPK010003536.1:0-11062 GCA_963574355.1 Loris lydekkerianus
TTTCTTTTTTCTTTTCTTTTCTTTTCTTTTCTTTTCTTTTCTTTTCTTTTCTTTTCTTTTCTTTTCTCTTCTCTTCTCTTCTCTTCTCTTCTCTTCTCTTCTCTTCTCTTCTCTTCTCTTCTTTTCTTTTCTTTTCTTTTCTGTTCTCTTTTGAAACAGAGCCCCAAGCTTTTGCCCTGGGTTGAGTGCTGTGGCATCACAGCTCACAGCAACCTCCAACTCCCGGGCTTAAGCAATTCTCCTGCCTCTGCCTCCCAAGTAGCTGGGACTACAGGCGCCCACCACAATGCCCTGCTATTTTTTTTGGTTGCAGCCATCATTGTTGTTGGTGGGCCCAGGCTGGATTCGAACCTGCCAGCTCCGGTGTATGTGGCTGGCACCTTAGCTGCAGGTGCCAAGCCTCCAGCTTGGAATTTCTTAATGGCAAAGACAGTATACAAATTAAAGCTCATTCTCAGAAAGGGTTGGAGCTCTAGTTTCTTGAGAACGACTTACCTAACATTTCTAATTAGGGAGAATTTAGCTAGAGGAATAGAGCATAAAAGTTAAGAACAGATTCTCAGGCTCAGCGCCCATAGCACGGTGATTAGGATGCCAGCCACATATACTGAGGGTGGCGGGTCTGAACCCAGGCCAGGCTAGCTAAACAACTGCAACAAAAAAATAGCTGGGCATTGTGGCAGGCGCCTGTAGTCCCACCTACTTGGGAGGCTGAGGCAAGAGAATCACTTAAGTTCAAGATGCCACATCCTACTGAGGGTAATACAGTGAGACTCTGTCTCCAAAAAAAAAAGAACAGATTCTCAAGTCAGACTGACTTGAGTTCAAGTTTTGACTTTTTCAGTTAGTAGCTGTATGACTTCATTAAAGCTATCTAACTCCTCTCAACCTGTATTTCCTCATTGTAAAGTGGAATAATATTTACTTCTTAGCTTATGGATGTTAACTATTATTAGCTTTGATGTCTAGCTGCAGATCAGGAATTTAAAAAAAAATTTCTTTGTTCCAAGCACTCTAGGTGAAGGAGGCCACAAAGTCCTTCAGAGAGACCTACTTAATGAGTTGGTCAAGAGAAGTATCTGCAAAAGTTGGAGAAATGGCTCCATTGGTCAGCCTCTAGGGACACTTAATACATGGCTGCCTCCCCAGCTGTGCCACTGCTACTTCTCACCATCTTCCCCTGGCCAAGCAGTCAATGGGAACCCTGTGGTCCATGGCGTCGGCTTCTGAGGAGTCCAGCTCCATGATGACCAGTGTAATCTGCCTGAGGGCAGAGAAAAGTCTTATTTCCAGACTTTAAAAAGGTTATAAATGAGTACTACAATCATTTAAGTATGACTTTTGAAGATTATTGAATTAAAAATATGAAGTGGAAATAAAGTTCATCATGTTTATTATTTGAACCTTAAAGCTTTTTATTTAATTAGAGTTTATCTCATCATTAAAGTGACTTCATTGGGAATCTATAATTAGCCTTATTTTTTTCTTTCTATTTTATTTTTCTCCTGTATTTCCATCTCTATAGCAATGCAGCTTTTCACTAAGTGTCTCTGTGCCATGTTTGTCAGTATAGAGGAAGGGTTAGTCAATGTATTAAAGAAGGAAGGAAGGAAGGAAGGGAACAGAGGAATTCTTTTTTTTTTTTTTTTTTTTTTTGAGATAGAGTCTCACTATGTCACCCTTGGTAGAGTGCTGTGACATCACAGCTCACAGCAACCTCAAACTCTTGGGCTTAAGCGATTCTCTTGCCTCAGCCTCCCAAGTAGCTGGGACTACAGATGCCTGCTACAAAGCCTAGGTATTTTTTGTAATAGTTGTCATTGTTGTTTAGCAGGCCCAGGCTGGGTTTGAACCCGCCAGCTCCAGTACATGTGGCTGGTGCCCTAACCACTAAGATAGGGGTGCCAAGCAGACACAGTGGTTTTACATAAGCATTGATGTATATTTTACATGCTAATTAAGTACAGCATTTCACTAATCTATTCTTAGTCATCTGCCACTTGGAATTATCCTTCAACTCCAGGTGACTGACTCCTCTAACTTTCCTATAAGGTCAAAATCCTCATTCTTATTCAACTTTTTAAGGTGGAATCTAGGCACTAGCCAAGCAACGCTGGCATTCTGTGATCAGGAGATGACTCAGCCCTCAGCCAGCTTTGTTCCAATAGTCCTTGCCACTCCCTGGAATAAAGAAAAGCACAAGTCTGACAAATTAAGCTCTAACTTCTAAGTATTTGAAAAGATCTATAGAAATAATTTCCTTTCCTATTTGTAATGCTTCATAGCTCTGATTATAATCATAAATAATGCTTACTTCATGTCTAAAGGGGCTAACATCACGTACGATGGCACTTCACATGAAAAGGCATTAAAAAAGAGCAAGAAATCATTACCAAGAATGCAAAGCAAATTTGAAAAATCAGCAAAGTTTAAAATGAGATATTCCTAGTTGGTTGCACTTGCTACTTGCCTAACACTACTGTAACATATGATTATAACTACCAGCAGACAGAGCCCCTCTTTCAACTCCTCTTATAGTCCAGCGAGTCTCAGGATAACATCTCAGCATCTACCTGAGCACATCTGCCACTTGGGAAACTCTTACTTCCCATAATGTTGTGGGCACCCGCTGTTTTTGTCTGCCTAGCATCCATTCCCCTCTCTTTGGTCACAGAACCAGATTCTCTTTGGAGAATTCCCTCTCAGGGGCCTGGGACTGCCATCTCCTAGTTAAGTGACCACCACATGCCTTAAGCCTGGACAATCAGGCATTCTGTCTTGGGAATCTGAATCTTGAGTGAAGTCTGTAAAACAAAGATGGCTGTTTTCAATTCCTATGGGCAACCCTGAAGAGACTGTCCTTAGAGCATGGAGCTACTCCAGTGTGGTCTTTTAGCCTTTCTACACTTTTTTTCCATTAAATTCATTTACCCCGATTGTTTATTTTGCCAATTCACTTCTGTTGCTTGCAACAAAAATCCAGATTGGCACACTGATACCCACTAGTGCACGCTGTCTTTGGCCCCTGGTGTGGCAGCATGGCACTCACTCACCAACCCTTCCATCCCCTCCTACACCACCTCAGCAAAACTTCTGAAAGGAATCTCTGAGTTGGAACAACCAGTCGTAGAAAAGATAGAGTTGCTTCTCTGACAACTTGACATTTGCTTTTAACAGATGGGGGAGGCATGCCCCTCACAGAGCACCCGAGCACCATGCTTCAAATTTCAGTGGTGGTGCATGTTCTTCCTCAGGACGTGGCACAGAGCTGGGAGGACAGCCATGCTCTGGAGTCAAACTGCTTGTGCTCAAACCCTGGCTTTGTTACTTAACTCAATCTCGGTTTCTTTATCTGTTAAAAGAGAATAGTAGCATCTACTATTTAGGGTAGTTGAGAAAAATAAGATATTCACATAAAATGCTTAACACAGTGCCTACAACATAATAGATCCTCAACGATGATGCTTATTGTGACAATATACTTAAAATACACACTTCTCTGGATTTCCTTTCATTTGGTCTATGTAGCATCATTTTTAGATAATAGAATCAAGTAAATATGATGTTCTTTAGATACAAAAATAGTGTGATCCACCACTAATTGCACATGCATTTAATTTAGCAAGTAGTGATTGTAAGAACCTTGGGTCAGAAACTGTTGAAATAAGTTTTGAGGTAGAGCTTTCCATATTTAATTACTAGCTGTTATAGTCGCCCCTCCCTACCTGTGCACCCAAGGATTCAATCACCCACAGCTCAAAAATTCAGGGAGGCTGGGCTCACTGGCTCATGCCTGTGGTCCTAACACCCTGAGAGGCTGAGGTAGGTGGATAGACTGAGCTCCATGAGCTCACCAGCCTAAGCCAGAGCGAGACCTCGTCTCTAAAAATAGCTGGGCATTGTAGTGGGCACCTGTAGTCCCAGCTACTTGGGAGGCTGAGGCAAGAGAATCACTTAAGCCCAAGAGTTTGAGGTTGCTATGAGCTGTGATGCCACAGCACTCTACCAAGGGTGTCAAAGTGAGATTCTGTCTCAAAAAAAAAAAAATAAAATTTTTTTCAGGGAAAAAAAATACAACATTAAAAAATGAGACAAATATAAAACAAATATAGTACAACAATGTAGCATTTACATTGCATTAGGAATTATAAGTAATCTAGAGATAATTTAAATAATTTGGGATGTATGCAGATAATATGCAAATACTATGCCATTTTATATCAGACGCTTGAACATCTGCAGATTTTGGTATTGGGGGCTGGTGGGTTTTGGAACAAATTCCTTATGGATACTAAGGATCCATATTCTCTCTCTCTCTAGCTTTTTTACATTGTCTCTTTGATTCTCCTTCCTTCCTTACTTCTTTATGATCAAATATTATAGCTGAACAGCCACTCTGATGAAGAAAATAGTTGAGAGCCGGCCCTGTCCATATAGATGGATTAGGAGGCTTCCTGTCCTCAGGGCCTCGGGCTGGTCCTCATCTTCATTTCTGTTACTTTCCCTGACGTTCAGCCTCTCAGAAACTTTCATCTGAATGGCTGAAAGCACTTCCTAAATGATCTTTCACCTTTCATCCCCACTCTTCCCTCCACTCACAAATCTCTCTGCTAGATTAATCTCCTTAAAATCCAGATCTGACTACATCCTTCTGCAAAACCCTCTTTTGCTCCCCACTATCCATCAAATAAAGCCAACAGTTTTCTCTCAGGTGTGTGGGGCCCTCCCCAATATGGTGTCACTTTTCTACTCTCCTCCCCACTGTTCACCATTGCTCTGGCCCTCATTCTGTTCTTCCCCAGAAGGCTCCACACTCCCCTTGCCAGCCTTCGACCCATTGCAATCCCCTCCTCAGGTGAGGCAAAACCCCACCTGTTTTTTGAGGCCAGGAATAGAGGCCACTTGTCTAAGAAGTTTTTCCTGGTTTCCCAAAGCATGGAACAGCTCTCCCTCTTTGTTTCAGCTCTGAGGACTCTGCCTTGTTTCACAGATATTTAGGTAAGATAGGAGAGATTCCCTGACTGTAAAAACATGACTCTAAATGTAAAACGTGACTCTAAATGTACTTCCAAGGAGGGAGGGTGGAATTTAGCCTACTCTGGAAATTTTGAAGAAACACGTGTCTTTCAGGGAAATTTTACATGCAGTCTTATCTGTAGGTCAATGAACTGATGACCGCCAAAGGATCTGGGTGATTAAAATTCTAGTAAATTTCTTGAGACAGATTTAATTCCTTGAGTTAGCACATGTAAGTAGATGAGAAAGGAAACCACTAGAACAGACTCTAATGATGGAAATTAAGGACTTACATGGAACAGTTTTCACTTAGTCAAAGGAAACTATAGCCAGGAGAAGCCCCTATCTGAGAGGCTAGATTGTTTTGAGGTTCTCTGTACCTTCTTACTAGGTCAGTTATTTTTCCTTCTCCCACAATGATTTGGGTCCTAGGATCCCTGCCCATTTCATTTCCTGTCTTTTTGAAGAAACCTTGAGTACATGGGTCACTATCAGGAAAGAGTGTGAAAGGGGGAGATAGTGTATTTGCCAGCACTTTACAGGTTTTTTGTTTCTTTGTTTGTTTTGTTTTTTTCTGAGACAATGTCTCATTCAGTTGCCCTCAATAGTGTGTCAGGGCGTCATAGCTCACAGCAATCTCCACCTCTTGGGCTAACGCTGTCCTCTTGCCTCAGTGTCCTGAGTACCTGGTACTATAGGTGTGTGCCACGAAGTCTGGCTAGTTTTTCTATTTTAGTAGAGACGGGGTCTCACTCTTGCTCAAATTCCTGAGCTAAAGCAATCCACCTACCTGGCCTCCCAGAGTGCTGCTTCACAGTGCTTAACTTCCATATCATCTTATAAGGCAAATGTAATTTTCTCAAATTTTTTTTTCTTTTTTTTTTTGAGACACAGTCTCACTATGTCACCCTTGGTAGAGCTCACAGCAACCTCCAACTCTTGGGCTTAAGCAATTCTCTTGCCTCAGCCTCCCAAGTAGCTGGGACTACAGGCGCCCGCCACAACGCCTGGCTATTTTTGTTGTTGTTGTTGTTGTTATTGTTGTTGTAGTTGTTATTGCTGTTTACTGGCCCAGGCTGGGTTTGAACATACCAGTCTGGGTGTATGTGGCCGGCACCTTACCCACTGAGCTACTGGTACCACCCTCTCAATTTTTTTTTAACATGTCAGACTATTAGAGATGTTTGGCAACTTGTCGAGGATTGTTCAATAAGTGTTGAAATGAGTATTCCAACTGAGGTCATATTCTTTCTTATTCTGCTTAAATCTTCCCACCACCCTCTTCTTGTTATCAGTTCTCCTTTTTCATTTTCTCTCCCATATGGTCCCAGAACTACCCTGTAGCCTCAACTCCCACCAGCCTTCCCCACTGCCATATTGATCTAAACCCTGTCATTTGCTTTCTCCCAAAATCTGAAAGGACTTTCCTTGTGTCCTATGCCTTTAGGAATAGGTTATAAGCCATCCCAGAAATGATTATGAGCTAAACGATCAGTGATATATCATGACTCAAAGACTGATATCCATCCATCACTGTGATTTGTTTATTTCTCCTGTAGTTCTATAAGTTTTGCTTAATGTATTTTGAAGTTTATAGTAATTGGTATATACAAATTTAGAATTGTAATGTCTTTCTTTTTTTTTTTTTTTCCTGGTAGAGTACCATGGTTTCATAGCTCACAGCAACCTCCAACTCTTGGGCTCAAGTCTCCCAAGTAGCTGGGACTACAGATACCCACCCAGCTATTTTTAGAGATGAGGGTCTCGCTTTTGCCCCTGCTGGTATTGAACTCCTGTACTCAAGCAGTCCACCATCCTCAGCATCTCAGAGTGCTAGGATTATAGTCATGAGTCTGGTCTCTTTTTTTTTTTTTAATTTGTAATGTCCTCCTGATGAAATAACTCCTTTATCATTATGTCTAATAACAGACATACCAACTTTATTATGATTAGAATTTGCATAACATCCTTTTTCCATACTTTTACTTTCATCTCTTCTGAGTCCTTATATTTAAGCATGTAAATAGGGTACAATTGACTTGAGTCTTTTAAAAAAATACATAATCTCAAATGTTCTAATGTGGTATCTACATATATAGCAAATTATATATTTTTTAATAATCACATATAGTTTAAAACATAAAAATGAAATAAATTAATAAAGTAAAAATTTCGAGTTATATGGAAAAAGCAAAGAATGTGTATGATAGCCTATGACAATGTCTAACTCATGCTCGTTGAGTTGTGTTTGGGTATGATTATTCTTACTAAGAGAAATACAATATATTTACCTTATGAGAAATCATAACACTATTAGTTATCAAATAAAAAATAAAATCTAATAGCCTCTGTCTATTAAATGGAATGTTTAGTTCATTAACATTTTTACTGTATAAATTCAATGTGTACATCATAATGTTTTGTTGTACATGCCACTCATTAACATTTAATGAAATTACTGACATAGATGGAGTATGTCTTTCATTTTTCTATTTTAGGGTTTTTCTTTTTTCTTTTTATTTTTTCAAAAAACTGCATTTGATTAGGAAATGCCTAGATACAATGCATCTAATCTTACTTGGTAATATTTTAGACTCTCATAGCAAATAAAGTAGGGGGATTTTCTAACATCTCTCAAGGGTTGTCAGTGAAGCACTAAATTTCATTTCCAGTTTTTACTTCCATAAATACTACCTTAAAGACTAAGACAGAACATTTTCCCCTGTTTTGGGGCTGATATAACAGGATAGAGTTTCACAAAGAAGATCATTGGGTCAAAGAATATGAAACATTTGTATAGTTAATGATAGACATTACTGTACTGTTTTCCAAGTGGGTAGTACCAATTTGCCCTGCAACCAGCAGTGCATGAGGGTACAGATTCTGCTACTCTTCTACCAGTATTGGATACTCTCAGTTAATTAAAATATATTTTATTTATAAATTTAATTAAACCATAACTTTGGGGATTACATTTAGTGTCTCTTAAATTTTTGATGTGCTATGACAACCTGGGAGCAGTAGAGAAAAATACAAAATATCCTGTTTACTATGCTGAGAATTCTAAAGAATGTTTTTATGGAGGCAGAATGAAAAATTGTGGAGTAGATCTGGGGAGACTAAAGAACTCCCTAGTTGGTTCCTGTAGAACACAATTGCCACTTAACAGATCTGTCTATCCTTTCCCCTTCAAACCCTCATGTCAAATATCTATTCTGTTTCATTCTAAACCATCATCTCAAAATGGATTTGCACAATGCAAATTTTGATGTACCGAAGGGGTAGCTATGTGCTTAGAATAGTGATTGGCTCCTCATGATATCAAGGAAAATGAAAATCTTTGCTAATTAGGCACCTTTATAATAAGGAAACATAGCGATTTCTATTTTGGAATCAAGTATGAGCATTTCTTTCATAATAAACTGCGATTTTTCTTTGTTATGTGAGAGCAAGAAGTAATTTTATTTTCAGATCAATAGTTGGTATGCTGAGTTAATAGATGTGAAATGTTAATATAGTATAAAATAGCAAATCAGCTGCTTGTGTTTGTATCTTTTTAATCGGACCACACAGCTATGGCCAAGTTGCATGAATCACAGCAATTTGCTAATCTGGAGTGGTCTGGAGTTTTCTGCGGTCTTTCTGATTGGAGCAGCCCTCCTTAAAAATCACAATGGGACTTTGAATAAATAATTTCATCTCTTATGATCATCTCATAAAATAGATATGGTTATGAAATATGTTTTTTCAAGGAGCATAATGTCTATTTGCTTTTGGGGGGCAAGCTATAAAGATTGGGGAAGACCCAAACTCATTTCTACCCTGCCAACACCTGAGAGAATGCAAGCCTACTCAGGCAGCTCCCAACACCTGCACCTCAGCTATCACAGGAACTGGGTGACACAGATTTTTAATCCCAGCTTTATTCTTTTTCTTTACATGTCTTTTCTCTCTAAAACCTACACTCCCATCCAGCTATACATAGGAGATAATTAGTTTTGATAGTATCTTAAGCTCTAGCCTTCTTTATGAAGCTTTAAAAAATCATCAAACATTTCCAAACTATTTTTGAGTTGTATTAATGCTTTGGATCTATTATTTCACTTAAGTTTTACAAGGTTATTTTGAGGTGATTGTTATTTATTTATTTTTTAAATAGAGAATGAAATTGAAACTCAGCAAAGTTAAAAAAAACTTGCACAACTAGTATGTGGCAGGTGGGGGGATATTGAAGCGAGGTCTTGACTTTAAACTCCATGATTTTGCCAGATACCACTTTGGCTTCCAGGTAGAACTAAGTAATTCAACACTTAACTTTACCCTTGGCTGGCCCTGTGAATAGGTAAATGGTAAATACCCTACTTGTTCAAATGAAGAGTTGAGGATAGACACACTTTATAAATGTAAAATACGCAAAAGAACAATATAAGTAGATACTTATACTAATACAAGATATGATTATTTGTCATTTGTTTGAATGTTAACAAAAACTTCTGAAAAGCCCTAATATCTCCCAGAAGACTCTAGAATTTTTTTTTTTTTGAGACAGAGTCTCACTTTATCACCCTTGGAAGAGTGCCATGGCATCACAGCTCACAGCAACTTCAAACTCTTGGGCTTAAATGATCCTCTCGCCTCAGCCTCCTGAATAGCTGGGATTATAGGTGACTGCCGCAAGGCTGGGCTACTTTTAGAGTCTGAGCTCTGGCTCAGGCTAGTCTTGAATTGCTCAGATCAGGCGATCTACCCACCTCAGCCTCCCAGAGTGCTAGGATTATAAGCGTGAGCCACTATACCCAGTCTAGAAATTTCTTTATACTCTTTTGGGTTGGTGGGTCAGGTCCACCTTTTACTCTATTTTCACCTTCCTGAGTCAGGTGATACACACCTGATATGTGTATCTATCAGGTGGTGTAAGCACAGTCCCTAGGGCCCAGGGTACTTCTTGAGGTCCAGAAAAATGTTTTACTTCTTTTAAAATCAGAAGAAAAAAGTGAATATGTATGAACTCAGTTATAACATATAATTAAACTTTTTTTAAATGGAGGAAGACATTTTTAATCTTTTTGCGACTGTGGAAGTTGAAAATTGATCAAAAATTTTTTGGCTGGGTTGACTTTTGTGGTGGAGAATTACACTGGTCTTTATGGAGGATTGGTCTAAGAATGTCCTGGAGAGCTGGTTTAGTTGTGACAAATATCTTCAACATGTGAATGTCATTGAAGTATTTAATTTCTCTGTCATAAATGAAGCTCAGTTTAGCTGGGTACAGGATCCTGGGTTGAAAGTGATTTTGTTTTAGGAGATTAAAAGTCAATGACCATCCTCTTCTAGCTTGAAAGGTTTCAGCAGAGAGATCTGCAGTTATTCTGATATTCTCCCCTTGTAGGTAATGGTTTTCTTTCGTCTGGCAGCTTTCAGAATTTTCTCCTTCATATTAACTTTAGTGAAATTGATTATGATGTGTCTGGGGGATTTCTTATTCAGGTTGAGTCATGCTGGAGTTCTGAAACTGTCTGCTATCTGAATTTCAGAATCTCTTGGCATGTCTGGAAAGTTCTCCTTCATAATCTCATGGAGAAGACACTCTGTGCTTTGTGAAGCCACTTCGTCACTTTCAGGGATCCCTATAAGACGAATATTGGTTTTCTTCAATTATCCCAGAGCTCTCTGAGAGAGTGGTCTGTTTTTGCTCTCCATTTCTCTTCTTCTTTGAGGGTTTGGGACTGTTCGAAAGCTTTGTCTTCAATGTCAGAAATCCTTTCTTCTGCTTGCTTCATTCTGTTAGTGAGGGATTCTACTGTGTTTCTCAGATCTTTGAGGGATGCAACTTCTTGTCTCAATGTGTCAAAATCTTTGGTCATTTGCTCTTTGAATCCATTGAATTCTTGAGATAACTTTTAGAATTCTAATTTGATCTTATTTGCTATCCAGATCCTGAATTCAATTTCTGACATCTCAGCTATTTGTTTGTGCATGGGGTCTTGTGCTGTTTCTGCCCCATTGATCCTTGGGGGAGTTGATCTACTCTGATTATTCATATTGC
>CAUYPK010003539.1:0-34179 GCA_963574355.1 Loris lydekkerianus
GGCCCAACCCTGTCACGCACCTCATCCCCTGCCTTCTTTCCCCGCCCCTTCCCCACGCTCTATATAAGCGGCTGCTTGACGGAATAAAGTTGAGTTCCTGCTTAAAAAATAAATAAATTAAATTAAATTAAAAAAAAAAAAAAGATTTGATTTCTTCTTTAACCTCATTGAATACCTCTTCCTACAGCAGACAAATATTAACTAATGTTCTGGAGTACAGTAGTAGTTGGAGATCTAGAGACGTAAAAGATAAAATCTCTATGCTCTGAGAAATTGCATTGCCCTTGCAGAAAAAAAAAAAAAAAAAAAAACAAGACAGCATTAACAGGAAGTTTAGACTTGTATTTATGTTATAAGGTACAGAGTAGAAGAATATATATGAGAAGAGAAGCACATTAGAGATCAAGCTTTAGGAAATAAAAGAAAATCTGCATAATTTATTTTCCAGATTAGTGTTGTGCAAATATAATTATATGTGTTATCCAAGGTGATTGTTAAAAATATGAAATCATAATTTCCAGAGAAAATAATGTCATTTTCAAAAAGGACTATGAGTGATTCTCATTTTCAGTCAAATTTGGAAAAACTCTTCTCACTGATTGGGAGCCATGGAAAGATATCATTTAATAGCTTCATTGAGAAATAATTTGCATACTATTAAATTCATCTCTTTCAAGTACATACTGTCATGATTTGGGGCTATTGAGAGGGCTATGTGATCATCACTACAATCCAATTTTAAAACATTTCTATCACCCTCCCAAAAGGTTCCTCAGCCATGTGCAGTCATTTCCTTTGCCCACTGCCAGCCCCAGGCAACTCAAATCTACTTTCTTGCTCATAGCTCTGTGTTTTCCTGATATTTCATGAACATAGAATCACTGATAACAGGACCTCTTGTGATTGGCACCTTCCACTCAGCAAGATGCTTCTGAGTTTCTTCGCTGTTGTGCTGCCAGTGGTCGGTCTCTTGTCATTGCTGAATAACAATTAATTTCATAGACATACAGCACTTTCTTTGTTGATTTGTCACTTGAGGGATAGTTAGGGGCCATTATGAATAACGGTGCTACAAACATTTGTAAACAGGTTGCATGTGAACACATGTGTTTATTTTTCTTGATTAGATTTCTGAAAGTGAGATTTATGTCATTTTAAAAGTAAACTTTCGAACTGTTTTTGATGATGACTATAGTATATTATGTACCAATTAGCAATGTATGAAAGTTCTAGATTCTCCACAACATCACTCACACTTGGTATTGTCTCTTGATTATAATAAATCTGGTGGCTGCGAAATGTAGCTTTAATTTGAAATTCCTAATGATTATAGGTGTTGAGCATATTTTCACGTTTCTTGACATCCATTTATATCGTTAGTGAATCGTCTACTCAAATTATTTTCTCAGTTTTCAGTTAGGTTGTCTTCTTGCTGACTTGTGAGAGTTTTTATACATTCTGAATATAAGTCCTATATCAGATATATGATCTGAAAATATTTTCTCCTATCTGTTCTCAAATTCTTAAGTTTTAAACGCATCTTTTGAAGTATAAAATGTTTAATTTTGATGACATCTATGTCTAATCCAGGGTTTTTCTTTTCTTTTCTTTTTCCTTCTAATATATATGCAATTTATTATATATAAATATATAATAAAATTTAGGCCAATGAATCATTTCCATCTCAGCTCATTTTTTTGTGTACAGTATATGGTAAGAATATACAGTAATCTTTTTGCATGCAGCTATCCAATCATTCCAGCGTAATTTGTTGAAAATTTAACTTTTTCACATTGAACTGTTTTGGAATATTTGTTGAAAATTATTTGACCCTAAATCTACCAGTTTATTTTTGTATTCCTAATGGTTTTCCATTAAGCTATATGTTTATCTTTAAGCCATCCTGATTATTGTACTTTTAGAATAAGTTGGGAAATCAATAAGTGCAAATTCTCCAACATTGTTAATCTTTTTTGAGACTGTTTTGGCTATCCTAGGTATTTTGCCTTTTTATATAAATTTTATAGTAACATTATTCCTTTCTGCAAAATATCCTGCTGATATGTTGATGACATTTTGTTGTATTTACAGATTAATTTGGGCATATGTGACATGTAATAATTCTAAGATTCAAAATACCATATGGACTCTCTCCATTTGTTTAGACCATCTTCACTTTCTCTTAGTAATTGTTTGCACTTTTCAATGTACAAGTTTTGCATGTATCTTGTTAAATTTATTCTTAGGTAGTTTATGATTTTGATGCTGGTATGAAAAAAATTGGTTTAATGTATTTTTCATTATTCTTTGATACTGACAGAAATATAATCAATTTTTTCATATTTATCTTTTCTCTTGTGACCTTGCTGAATTTGTTTATTATTTCTAGTGGAAATTCTTTGTAGAAATAGAAGTGTTGTAAGAAAGGAAGTAGCATAATTGAGATTTGCATTTTAAATAGATGATTCTGCAGCTGTGAGAAGGATGTATTTGAAAGAGGAATTGCTGGAGGAAAGGAGATTATTTTTCCTCACTGTTGGAACAGTTTCTGACATCCAGAATCCTAGCAGGCCTGTACAACAAGAGTAGGAACATATAAAAAAAAAAAAAAATTGGGAAAGATAATTGGTATATTTTTAATAGAAATGGGAATGTTTATTTTAAAAAAATTGCTTTAAGTTTCCTTTCTGATTAATTGTATTTGTTGTGTTTATTAGAGCTGTGGACTTCCACTGCAAGTAAAGGAAGACTATACAGTTTTGACCAACTCTGTTCATAAGGACAAATAGAAAAGTTGAAAAAAAATTTAAATTTTTATTACCATTGTAGATGAAGACAGCAATAAAGATGAGCATTTGAGAGTTTGGGGGCTAGAGAAAATTAAGTACTCAGACATTTAGCCCGCTTTTTTCCCAGTTTTGGAGTGGCTGGCTGAGGACAGCCTTGCAGGGCTAAAAGGATAGGAATTCTCAAGTCCTGAGAAGATGCAGTGGCCCTGATAAATCATTCTTGTTTGGCTCTGAGATGCCTAAAAACTATACCCTAGAAAAAATAATCCATAGAGGATAGATATTCCCAGAGATTATTAAGATTGAGGTGATTAAGAATCACTATTTTCCAAGGCACCTGGCCAAAACAAATATTCCCTCTTAGGGTAAGATATTATTTTCCTAAAACAAAACTGACTTCTACCAACAATTTTGCAAATAAGATGACTGCCACATAGTCAAAATTAACCATGTACATGAAATGATAAGACATTAAAAATGAATAAATAATTCACCAAAAGACAAAAAAAAAAAAAATCATAGGAGCTGTACATACTGAAGTTATCTGAACGACTTAAAATAACTATGAGGCTATGATTACAATGTTCAAAAATTGAAGAAAAAAATTGGAAGTCATAAAATTTAAAAAGACGACAATCACAACAAAGACCAAATAAATGGGTTTAACCGAATATTAGATAATATAGAGAAAATTAGTGAACCAGAAGGAAGGTACAAAAATAACATTTCAAAAATTTCAAATGAAATATAGAGTATACTGTAATTTTAGGAAAATAGTGATGATAAAAGTCTGATGGTAAGTGTTAAAAAAGGAAACAGAAGTAATGAGAAATGAAGGCTGCAAGGGAATATTATTTCATTTGGCCAGGGGGAGAAAAATAACTGGAAAAAAGAAAAACACATTAAGAAACTAGGATGGCAACAACAGGAGGTGAAACACACAGCATCTTTTATTTTGACAGAGCAAGGAGCACTTAGTGTACTGGTGTTAGGTTTCATCGAAGATGAAGGAGCTCAATCCAGACATTATAATCTCAGCACAATAGAAAGGGCCATTGTTTGATGTAATCAAGGGGTATGTGAGACTAGCCATTGTGGAAGTAAAGAATTTGGAAAAATTTATGCAGGAAAATGTAGTTAATAATTTTCTTAAAGGTAAATCAATGGACTTTTAAAATTTGATAAAGATCGAGGAGAGCATGGATTTTTAGTGTTCTCGATTTGTGCTAGTGCTCATTATTACCCAGGAAAATTGTGCAGTTAAGGTTGGCTAAAGATAATGAGGATAATATCTATAGTAATAATAAGAGCAACAAAGCTACGTTTAACATTTATTGAGCATGTACTATCTGTGAGGCATTGAACTGATCATTTGACATGTTCCAACTCATTTGTTCCTCATAATGATCCTGTGAGGTAGTTTCTATCACTATTTGAATTAAGTACTTTAACTAAGGTTTTGAGCTAGTAAGTAGCAAGACCAATTATACCTAGCAGTCTGCCTGCAGAATAAAAGTCCCTTCCGTGCAGAATCAGTCACTCTCAGTAAGTTTCCCCCAAATAGTTTGCATTTTAGAATGTCAAAAGATAAACATTTTTCTCTTCCTCTAGCAGCCTCCCTAATTCCTCATCAAGTGTACACCAGCCCATCCAAGCTTATGAAAAGTACCTGCTATTTTATAATGCTCGAGTTTTCTGAATCACATATACTTACCTGCTTTCAACCTTTCCTAAGGGCAGATATCATCTTCTCTTTCTAATTAAAAATTTAGTGTTTCAGAAAATTCAAGTAACTTTCCAAAGATCCTTCAACTAACAACTAAGAAGCTTCCATTCAGATTTAGATATGACTCAAGTCCAGATATGACTCAAGGCCACTCAGTGTATCACCTGTCCCTGACCATTTATTATTTTAATATCCTTAATTGATGTAAATATTCGATATTTGCACATTCGTTCCTAGTTTTCTAGCTCATATTCCTATTATGAATCCCCACACCTCACTAGAACAATATCAGTATAGCTTTCCCAACCATGACAATGGCCTGGGTGACTCTTTTAGTGACATTTGTGACAAATTGATAGTACTCGTGGCCCCAGCACTTCACCCCTCCCTGCACCTACAGCCTTTGTGATGTAATTTATAATTCTTTCCACTCTAAATTGATTTAGCAAAAGGACATCACCAAAGAATGACACAAGCAGAAGCTTGAAAAGTGCTGGCTTATTTCTGGTTTCTCCCACTCCTCTGCCATGACCATGAAAACCTGCCAGGGACAACCAATTGCTCCCAGTATAGAGCTGAGTGGGCCCAGTCTGTCGGGCTAGCCAAGGCCATTCTGGATCAGATAATAGCCAGCTGACCTACAGTGTATCGAGCCAACTACAGCTAGCTAGTGCCATAAGTTAGTCCATCCAAGATCAGACAGTCCAAGTCCAGATCAGCTGAATCCCACAAGCACATATATTTGTATGCCACTGAAGTTTTATGTTATTCATTACACAGCATTATTTAAGCAACATTCAACTGCTTCTAATTCTATCCTATTTTTGTTAAAATAATTTTTTATTTTTATGCCAGTGTAGTGGTTTTCAATTTTACATCATTTATTTCTGTCTCAAAACTCACATTTGGTACCAATTTTCTTCTTCCAGATAAGTGTCAAATGTGATGCCACCAGTGTGGGTGCATTTGCTTAGAAAACATCAAAAAAGTTTCAAAGATACCAATTCATGAAAAATATCCTTCTATTACTTGTAGAAAACATAAAGCCCTAAAGGTACAGATTAGGTTATTAAACACTGGCTTTAAAAAAATGGCAGTATCACCCTTGTTTTTAAGGACCTTTGTATTTCTGGCACACTCATATATTTATAATAGTTACATACAAATTAATATCAAAGATTGTCATGATAGTTATAAAACAGGTCGGAACTACAGCCATCTAAATGTACAGGCTCATAATTTTTAATCTGTAATTCCAAAACCCATGCACTTAATTTATAATAGTTAAGTGGGGAGGAAACTTGATGGGTGACAAAACAAGACCTATCCTATCACAAGACTATTCACAGTCTTCATTTTTTCCATGCAGTATAAATATTCACATGACCTTCTAAATATGTGTGTATAGTTATGGGAACTGCCCATGTTCCTTCTGGAGGAGTGCTACAAAATATTCATTATATTCATCTGGAAATGAGGAAAATTCTGAACTCCACAATGCAACTGACTAAAATACAGTCAAGGAATTTAGATAAGAGGCTATGTATTCATTGAAATTAAAAAATAAAACTTAAAATATGACATCATAATAGAAATGATTAATAAAATCGAGTTTTTAGAATTAAAACTTTTTTATTCTTATACCTTTAAGAAGAGATTTATTGGTGCAAGATAGTTATTTCTGAAAAATTTTTTTTAGTTTTCTCCTTTTTACCCCCAAAGTATCTTGTTGCAGTGTATTTTTACAACATCTTCATGAAACAGTCACCTAGGGTTTTTTTTATAGGAAGGTGAAAACATTTAAAAACTCAAATTATTTTCAGAATATTTTTGGTAAATTTAAAATTTAAATAGAAAATTTCAGACTTGAATTCAAATCTAGAAGGAAAATTTGGGAGGAATATGTGCAAAATCTTACAGGCTTGATCAAATAGTCAACTGTTAGAAATTTCAGTTTACTGCTGTCTCAGTACACTTGTGCCCAAATATAATTTCCTAGTCTTTTTTTAATGAAATACCATATCCAGAATAAAAAACAAATGACTGCCCTATTTTACAGTTCTCACAAAAGATGAAGAATAATGTGACAAGTTGTGGAACCACCCTGCTTTAACAAGAGAATTAACCAATTTAAATAATACCAGAGGAGAGTTAGCATACGGTCATAGTTTTAGAGATCACTTGCTGAAGAGCAATTGCAATGACTGAAATATCTACCTTGAACAATGTACTTCTTGGTGAAGATATGGGAGATGCCTTTTGAAATGAGGTAGCACATACTGTGTGATTAAACGAGCACAAGTGAGAGTTACTGGAAAACTATAAAATCTCAGCACAAGACAAACTGACTGAAAATGCAATGGACAGGTACAGAAGTTATTCATACAAGGACACAGGATAATCTAAGGAGGGTGCAACAGAGAGTTCCCAATGATTCTTTCCAAGCTAAGAGTCACAAATGTCAGTGAAAGTCACTGCTATAACTACGTTTAGAATTTTACCAATTTTTTTATTATATAGTTATTAATATTTATGAAAATGTATTTTCTACAAGCCATAACTTCATAAAGAGGTTTCAACTCTTGAACATTTGCCATAATATCTTTAAGTAGAAGGCCCATCACCCTATTTAAAAGAAAATTCTGGTTTATTACTAAAAATTTCATTCATATTTTATGTTTTCTCTCATACCTAAAAGAAGCACAAGTATGCTATTCTTTAAGTAAATTGACTCTCATCATTGCCCTTGTATATACAAACAGGCTGGCAATCCCTAGAATGTCCCCCTTTGTCCCTACAAAAATATTAACAAAAATGTACTTTAAAATAACTAACAATTTAAAGTTTTTGAAGATTTATAAAATCAACATTCATAAATCAGTAGCCTTTATATATACCAACAATAGTCAAGCTGAAAAAACAGTTAAGGACTCTATTCGATTCACAGTAGTGCCAAAGATGAAATATTTGGGAGTTTATCTAACAAAGGACATGAAATATCTCTATAAGAGAACTATGAAACTCTAAGAAAAGAAATAGCTGAAAATGTTAACAAATGGAAAAACATACCATGCTTATGGGTGGGAAGAATCAACATTGTTAAAATGTCCATATTACCCAAAGCAATATACAATTTTAATGCAATCCCTATTAAAGCTCCACTGTCATACTTTAAACATCTTGAAAAAATAATACTTCATTTTATATGAAATAGAAAAAAACCCAAATAGCCAAGACATTATTCAGAAATAAAAACAAAGCAGAAGGAATCACGCTACCAGACCTCAGAGTATACTACAAATCGATAGTGATCAAAACAGCATGGTACTGGCATAAAAACAGAGAGGTAGATATATGGAACAGAATAGAGAAACAAAAGATTAACCCCGCTACTTACCATTATTTGATCTTTGACAAGCCAATTAAAAACATTCAGTGGGGAAAAGATTCCCTATTTAACAAATGGTGCTGGGTGAACTGGCTGGCAACCTGCAGAAGACTGAAACTGGACCCACACCTTTCACCATTAACTTAGATAGACTCTCACTGGATTAAAGATTTAAACTTAAGACATGAAACTATAAAAATACTAGAAGAGAGTGCAGGGAAAACCCTTGAAGAAATCTGTCTGGGCGAGTATTTTATAAGGACCCCCCCAGGCAATTGAAGCAGCTTCAAAAATACACTACGGGGACCTGATCAAACTAAAAAGCTTCTGCACAGCCAAGAACACAGTAAGTAAAGCAAGCAGACAACCCTCAGAATGGGAGTAGATATTTACAGGTTATGTCTCCAATAAAGGTTTAAGAACCAGAATCCACAGAGAACTCAAATGTATAAGCAAGAAAAGAACACGTGATTCCATCGCAGGCTGGACAAGAGACTTAAAGAGAAACTTCTCTGAAGAAGACAGGTGCACAGCCTACAGACATATAAAAAAAATGCTCATCATCCTTAATCATCAGAGAAATGCAAATAAAAACTACTTTGAGGTATTATCTAACTCCAGTAAGATTAGCCCATATCACAAAATCCCAAGACCAGAGAAGTTGGTGTGGATGTGGAGAAAAGGGAACACTTCTACACTGCTGATGGGAATAAATACATTACTTTTGAAAAGATGTTTGGAGAACACTTAGAGATCTAAAAACAGATCTGCAATTCAATCCTATAATTCCTCTACTAGGCATATACCCAGAAGACCAAAAATCACATTGTAACAAAGATATTTGTACCAGAATGTTTATTGCAGCCCAATTCATAATTGCTAAGTCATGGAAAAAGCCCAAGTGCCCATTGATCCACGAATGAATTAATAAATTCTGGCATATGTACACCATGAAATATAATACAGCCTTAAAGAAAGATGGAGACTTTACCTCTTTCATGTTTACATGGATGGAGCTGGAACATATTCTTCTTAGTAAAGTATCTCAAGAATGGAAGAAAAAGTATCCAATGTACTCAGCCATACTATGAAACTAATTTATGGCTTTCACATAAAAGCTATAACCTAGTTATAACCTCAGAATATGGGGAAGGGGGAGAGGGAGGGGAGGGAGAAGGAAGATGGGCGGAGGGAGGGTGATCGGTGGGATTACACCTGCGGTGTGCATCTTACAAGGGTACATGTGAAACTTAGTAAATGTAGAATATAAATGTCTTAGCACAGTAACTAAGATAATGCCAGGAAGGCTACGTTAACCAGTCTGATGAAAATGTGTCAAACGGTCTATAAAACCAGTGTATGGTGCCCCATGATTACATTAATGTACGCAGCTAGGATTTAATTAAAAAAAATATAACTAAAGGTTGATTAGGACATGGAGAAGGGAATAAGGAATAAAATAAAAATAGAGTGACTTGTGATCAGAGTGAGCTAAGGAATGAGAGTTATTTTTAACTTATCAGTAAAATTGCTGCGCTAAATTAAAACTGAGAGGTCAAAAAGCAGCTGTGTTCACCTTAGAGTAAAAGACTATTTGAATGAATACAAGTTAATCAGTAGTAGGAAAAATTGAACTCATTCCCTTGTGTTTTCTGTAATGTCCATTGACATTATTTAACCAGGTTTAAGTTGGGGAGAGACAATTAAAAAAAAAAACAAAAAAACCCCAAAAACCAGAAAGAAGGAAGTCTAGTTTGAAAAAGAAAACGTGGGGGTATTCCTTTTCTTTTTTTTTTGTCCTGATGTGACCATCATTAACCCAACTCTTCTGATTCCCTCTACTTCTGAACTATTTTTTGCATTTGTTTATTTATAGTGTGTCTCTCAGTCCTTACTTGTAAAATTCCTTGAAGATAGAAACTCTGTTTTTCTATTGTATAGTGGTGCCTAAGTATTTGCTTAACCAAAGTAGTAAAATAAACTTCACCCTTACAAATGCCTCTCGTACCTACCATTATCTATCTCACTCACTTCACACTTAGCATTCACCACCTTCCATGTTACTAAACATTCAATTAGTTGACCACAGAGTAGCACGAATGCTCCCAACATCCCCCCAATGCCCCCAAGATCATACTTCTGGTGTCCTAAATCCCTCAAATTTTATTATTTCTATGAGGGCAAAGGTTCTGTCTTACATTTCTTTTTATCACTTAGTTCACAAGGCTGAATTGTTTAATCACTGAATAAACAGTACTATTAAAGTGAATATGCAAATGTAATGTAGCACTAGAAAAAATGAGAAGGAAAATACATTTGTTTAGTGGAACACATACTGAAAGAGATTTCCAGAGGCAATCTTACTGCCTTTGTCTCATTCTACAAAGCTGAATCTTCCTATGACTCAGCTACTTCTTTCAATGATGTTCAAGGTCACCTTGACTCCCCAATAGATTCATATTTTAGTTTCAAACACTTGTCAAGTCTTATCAATTCCACTGTTGCAGCAACTCTTGAATCTCTCTCTTCATTTCTGCTCCCGTTTCCACCACCCTTGACAGATTTCTCATTATTTCTCACTGTTTCTAACCTGTTCTCTGACGCCACTGTAGTCTTCTTTCAAACTATTCTCCACACCATCAGGAAATAAATAATGTCTATTCGAACAAGTATCTCCTTGTGTAAAAACCTTTTAAATAGTTCCTCTGCACATAAAATAACATTTGAAAACGGCATCTTAGCTTTGAAGACTGTCCTCAGGGTGACCCGCGTGATTATCGCAGCTCATCGTTGTAAGCTTCCTCTGCTGCGTGTGGCCACCGTAGACCTGCTCTTGGTAGACATCTCACCTCACTGGTGCCTGCTCTCTTCACCCCTGGGCTGTAAGCTCCTTTCTCCATACTCCAACCCTGTTAACTATCCTTCAAGTTCTGTTCCAAGTGTTTTCAGCATAAAAACTGTTTTCAAATTTGGATGGAATTTCTTGTGCTTTCTGCTTTATTAATAGCCTACAGGAGTTTGTCTGAATCTATCCCAAAGTACTGGGCCTATTTTTTCTTAAAGAACAGTTTAAGTCCATACTCATTTTAACTTTCATCCCCATGTTCTGCCCCCAAAGCGCGCGCGCACACACACACACTCTCACACACACTCTCTCACACACACACACTCTCACACACACACACTCTCACACTATGTACACTACAGACATTATGGCAGCAGCCAGTCCCCAGCCTTCTTGGCACCAGGGACTTATTCCATGGGCTTGGGGATGATCCAAGTGTGTTACATTTATTGTGCACTTTATTTCTATTATTATTACATTGTTACATATAATGAAATAATCATACAACTCACCATACTGCATAACCAGCGGAGCCCAGAGGCATTAGCGTCCCATAAGGAGCTGCCACCTCGATCCTGCACACACAGTTTACAGTAGGGTCCCAGCTCCTGTGAGACTCTAGTGCTGCTGCTGCTGAAGCGACAGCAAGCGGAGCTCCGGCCGCGAGTGACGGGGAGCAGCTGTGAAAACACGAAGCTTTGCTCCCTCACCACTGGCCTCTTGCTGTGCAGCCCCAGTTCCGCACAGGCCCTGGAATGGTACCAGTCTGTGGCGGGGGGATGGGAACTCAGACTTACAGGACAGAGGTTCTTTCTCTTTTATCCCCTAAACACACCACATAGTTAGGCCCATAAGAATTCAGCAACTGTTTATTAAATGAAATCAGTATTATCCACAAAACAATGTCTAAACCTGTAGGGACTTGTTCTATGCCCAAAGAAGTGTCTTTGTGCTTGTTTTGTTTTAACAAAAAGCGAGAAATTCAAAAGCAACTAAGGTTAAGGAGTATAACAAAAACAAGGAATGGAGTGGAAAGAGACAAACCATTAGCGGCCAATAATAAGAAAGACTCACAGTCTCTCTAGATAGTGGAAATATCATTCCTTTGGCAAAAATCCCTAGGGCATGCCTTTTAGAGTATTAAAGAGAGAAAATACATATTTGAGAACCACACATAATAAGGAAAAATGATTTTCTTTGCCCTGCAGAAGAATTTTACATCACCTACATGGTTGCACCTGCGCATGCACCTAAATATACCTGGTACAATGGTATGAAGTGTCCGCCTGTCCTCTCAGAAGCCCTGTCACATGAGAAATTGTTACAGACACCTTGCAAGAGCTCTTCTTGTAAAACTGATCTCCATGTTTTAGCCATGAGAGCTAGGATTCTATACCACATCCACCCTTCTTGTGCTTAAAACAAACAAAAAAACTCCATAAAGATGCTGGGACTCCTTCCTGATTGTGGAATTAAGCGGAAGCACATTCTCCTAGTAGAGTATCACAAGAATGGGAAAGCAAGTACCTTTATGTACTCAATACTAATATGAAGCCAGTAGACCATCTAATACACACCCATCCAAAGGAAAAACTCAATTCAATTCAAGTTGGGGAAGGGGAATGAGGGAGAGGGGACGAGGGAGGGGGATTCGTGTGCTCTCACTTCATGGGCACCAGGTGCGGGTACACGCCACATCTCCTGGGTATGAGACACAGCTACAAGAGGGACTCTACCTAACAAATGCAAACATTGTAACCTAGTTGTCTGTAATTAACCTGAAATTAAAAAACAGACTGACAAACACCTCTTTGCTCATTCCTAGGCCTGCACGTGTGAATATACCGTTCCTTATTACGGCTGCTATTTGAGCTGTTTTCACACCCTGGGTAGCCACCCCCTAATGACCTCCTTTGTCACAACCGTATGGTATATGGGAGGGAAGATTTATCTGGTTTTCAGATTTGTGAACACAAGCCCGTGCTTGGTTGTTCCACATCTATAAAATGTGGATCGTAGCACCTACAGATGCTTGGCAAGGATTAAAGAGATGTTGTGTCTACAAGTGTCTGACAGCTCTGGAAGGGCGAAAAAGATGCTCTGTAAATAAAGGTGGAGGTGCACTCAGGATGTGCTGTATATAACAAATTTATTTGAACATAAAATCATGCTGGTTATACATTATTGTTACCTGTTACACAATAATAAACAGCTGCCTTAAGCCTGAGAAAAAACTCTCAGTGACAACAGGGAAAGAAGAAATTGAGCGAAGCAAACAAAACAAAACAACCACCACCAAAAAAACAGGCTAATACTCTTGGGTCACAGGAGCAGTAGTAATTGCTGGAACAAGTTAAGGGGCTTTTTATTTGCTGGATCTCTTCAGATCTTAAGTGCCTGCTGCCAATGAATGTTCTCAAGTATTTCCAACAATGGTCAGTGAGATGCAACTTCTCTAACTGCTATACTACATAGTGTGAGTAGCGCCATCTATTTTCAGTTTGAGATTTAGAAACTGTGCTTGTTAGGGAGACAACTTGGTGCAGAATCAAGAGAATCAATAGAAAATGAGTCATATATGTGCACAGCAGAGCTTAATTCATTTTGGTGCACAAAAAAAGAGTGACTAGACTCTGAAAAATAGCAAAACTGTGCTTGAAATAAAGTTTTGACATTTACCACCTGGTTGCCGAATGTGTCTTTAAGACTCATTTTCCCACTCTGCCTAAGAAGTAAGAATGTGATACCTCTCTCCTAGCATTGCCTTAAGTCAAGATACATTTGAAGAAGTCCTTTGTGGTAGGCTAAAAAGTGGCCACAGAAAAGAAAGCAGGTACAAATCCCCAGAACCTGTAAATCTCACCTTATCTTTCAAAAATCTTTGCAGCTGTGATTAAGGATTTTGTAAAGGTGAAATTATCCTGGATTACCTAGTTGAATCCTAAATTTAATTACGGCTATCCTTACAAGAGGAAGACAGGAAAAGAAGGCAATGGGACCACAGATTCAGAAATTGGAACGGTGATAGCAAATCAAGGAATGTTGTTTGCCACCAGAAGCAAAGGACAGATTTCCCCCTACAACCTCTGAGGATAGAGTGACCCTGCTCGCACCTTGATTACATCCAATGAAATTGATTTAGGACATTCTGGAACTGTGAGAGAATAAATTTCTATTTTTTTAAGTCATCGAGTTTATAATAATATGTTATACTAGTCATTGGAGACTAATGTGGGTGCATTTAGTCTAATGCCTGGCCAGTGGAAGAATTTGAGTTTCTCATTTTATAGAAATGAATATAATATAAACCCTAATAAATGGGTGATATTGGATATGAATTACAGGATCTTTATTTCTCTATTAAAATAAATTTCTGGCAGACTCTATTAAGTTGTCATCTTGGTTCTGTTAAGTTCCTCTAGTAATGATAAGCCTGTAACATTGTATTGAAATCTTCTTATTTTGAGGGTTCCCTAATGTTTGAAAATTTCTATATTCAGCCATGATATGTCTCCAAAAGTAATGCCATTCATTGGTCCTATTTCTGCCTTCTGGAGAAATCTAGACCGAATCTATTCCCTTCTTTCACCTAATAGTCCTTACAAATTTGAAAAACGGTGAATCATATCTAATCTAAATTTTCCTCAACCATGTAAATTAACCATTATTTGAATAATTAGATGTATTGTCTCCTCACCTCATCTCCATTCCCACAATATACCATGCTCTCTCTTTTTCTACAAACACAATATGCAGCCACCCACCTACCCATTCTAACACACTCATACACAAACACGTCAATACACATATATGTATAATCATATATGTAGCCGACTATAGAGACTATATATGTCGTCTCTTATCTGTAGCTGACTCCACACACATCAAAAGCACCAGATTGTTCCTTGAAATTCCAGTCTCCTGTTTTTACTGCCCTTTGGACATCTCCTAAACTTCAAATACCACATGTCAAAAAGTAACTGTCTCTAAACCAGTTCCTTCTACTGGGGTTTCTATTGTTTTATTTTTCTTTTCTTATAAAAGGACCACCATCTTTGATATCATCCAGGTTTGAATTCTGGAGTCATCTTCACTATTTTATTTCAACCCTCAACCTCTTCCCTCGCTCTGTGAACAGTTACTGAGTCCCCCCGAGTGTACTTGGACGAGACCTCTATCATTTCCCTTATCTTCCGTCTTCACCCCCACAGTAATGAGCCTCTTTGACCCTGACTACATCCGTTGCAATGACCTCCTGGAGACCCTTTCCCTGTGATTCTCTACCTCCTACACTGATACTAGGACAACAATCCCAGCTACATAGGACTAAAACATGACTCTTACTATAGCACCTATTTTCAGAAAATAATCAGTGGCTTTCCAGAGCATATCCAAATCTCTTAGCTCCACAAATAAGACTTTCCAGGGGATAATCCACGATTGAAGTCTAAAGCTCATTTTCTATTTCTTCCACCCCAGAAATACCATGTTTATTCCTACCTATAATTCTTCACTCATGTGAAGAACAGGCAATTTCTATTTATAACTATTGTGACTTCCTTATTGGCTGTGTATGTGTGTGTGTGTCTGAGAATACACTTGGCACCCCACCCTACCTGTGTGACAGGTCCCAAGCTTCAGGCTATAGTAATCTATTTATAACCCAGACTAAGCCCTATCAAAATAGCCCCCTAATCAACAGAAAAGATGAGGATTGGGACACAGAGTACTTTGCACTATTTATGAGGGGAAAAAAAAAGAATGGCCTTTACATCTTTGACCAAAAAGCTCTCAGATGTGAGTATAGGTGACTAAGCTCTCCCAACCCCACCACAGTGAGAGTGAAGGAGAGCTGAAGTATTGTCCTAACGGTGTTTGGGTGTCCAGATCAGCCGTCCTTCTCACTAGCTCCACCCGTTAGACAAGTGCTTTACACCAAATCAAATGTAAATCTTATGAGAAAAAAAATCCTGCTATATACCTGTTCAGTTTTATTTTATTATTTTATTTTATTTTATTTTATTTTATTTTATTTTATTTTATTTTATTTTATTTATTATTTTGCAGTTTTTGGCTGGGGCTGGGCTTGAACCTGCCACCTCCAGCATATGGGGCCAGCACCCTACCCCTTTGAGCCACATTTGAAATATAACTGAAATCTCTCTTCCTGAAACAAGTTGAGTGACGTGTTGGTTGTGTTTGTCCTCTAAACACTTAACATTTAATGCATAAACTTTTTTTTTGTATTGTTTCAGGTTAATTAAGGGTACAAAGAACTAGGTTACGATGTTTGCATTTGTTAGGTAAAGTTCCTCTTACAATTGAGTCCTGCCCCCAGGAGGTGTGCCATATCCCCAACATTGTGTCCACTAAGTGGGAGCACACTGTCCTCCCCCTCCTCCCCTCTCCCTGCTTCCCTGTTCTCCCCACTCCCAAGTTCCCCAAACCCCACTTTGGATTGATTTGAGCTTTTCTCTTATGTGGGCATGTATGGAGTTGGAACACATTCTTCTTAGTATACTTCACTTTTTTAATGCACATTTCAAATTACTGACCAGTGAAGTTGGGAAAAGTTAGAGTTAGAAACGAATATAATCAGTGTGTACTCGTGAGAAAATAATTATGATAGCAACATACATATTAAAGAATCCCAGGGGTTTACTGTCACTCTGCTAGGAGGGTCATGTGCCACTATCCTTATGGTCTGGGTGGGAAATATTGGTTCTACTATTTTACTATCATTGGCTAAGATTGAGCTCCTCATACATTTTTGTGTCCTGAGGAAATGATCTATTTCAAGAAGGAGATCGGAGTGAAAGGTACATGCAAAATAAACAGACACAGACCACACCCCCCATCGTATAGCAAATTTCACTCTGTGTCACTTTTCCTGTACAGGTAGCCCCTGAGGTACCAACTTCAGACTTACGTACAACTCGCACTTACAAATAGAGGGTATTACAATGAGTCCCCAAGTTAAAACATCTGACTGATGTTTGACTCCCACTTATGAACAGAAATTATTACCTTAAGTCCCCAAGTTATAAACATGTGATGGACATATGACTTGCACTTACGAGCAGAGGCTACTACAGTTGATAGGTAAATGTCCTTATTTCAACTTACATACAAATTCAACTTAAGAACAAACCTACAGAACCTATCTTGTTCATTACCCAGGGACCACCTGCATAGCCACTAGTTAAAGAATATAATGAGCTGTCATGGAATTAGGACAATTTTACTTAGTTCATGTTTTACCAAGTGAGTTAAAAGCTGTAATAATATTTAACACTTACTGAATGATTACCCTGGACAGGCACCATGATTAATGCAGGATATGTGGTGTCTCATGTACACTGCACAATAACCTCATAAAATTGAGGCCTCTTGCACTTATTTTATACACGAGGAAACCGAGGCTTAGAGAGGTATAAAATCTGACATGTCACATTTGGAACTGGCAGAGACTGTATTTAGATGTAGATGTATCTGACTTCAGAGCTTATGTTGAGTTAAGCTCTGAGACACGCTGCCTTACAATACCTAAAAATGGTGTTAAAACCAGCTTTCTTGAAATTTTAAACTAGAGATATAACTGCTCATAAACTTCAAGCCTTGATACGATTAAAGCGAGATGTATATCTGTGAAAACTTGGGGCTGAAATTGCTTAACTGAACCTGAGTATTAGCATTTCTTTAGTTCATTGGTGATAACATTGTTTTATATCACTTCTAGCTATTTTAACAAAAAAATACATTTAAAACATTATATATGTGAACACGTAGACTGTGTTTTCTGAGCTCATTGTGACCGTTACTGAACCATTGCCCAAACAATCTCTATTTATCAAACTTAAGTCTTTTCTGTTTCAAAAGCAAATGATTAGGTTGCAATATCCTCTAAAATGCATGTTTTGATATTCAAGTCGGTAAAAAAAGGCTGTGTTACATTAATTAGATGGGCCTGGCCTAAGGACCAACTATGGTTAAAGGAAAATTAAGTATGTAAAATGCAAATCCTGGTGTAAATTTTACAGAGTGAAGTTAGAGAAACAGATGAGAAGCTATAGAAGGGACGGATAGGAGGCGGCACAGGGAAGATAAGGGATTATCCGGGGGCTCCTGACTTGCCAGGTAGCATAATTTCCCAAATATCAGAATTCCATTTGTACAATAAGGCACCTTTACAGCTGGACCTTTCAATGTGCCTCTTCATCAGGAAAGGTTCTGACACAAGGCCAGATATTACTGCTAAAAGCTTTCAGAGCCTAATTAAATAATGAGCTGATTCGGGGAGTGTTGAAAAGCCTTGAACTTTTCATGGCACTTTCCAGTGCACTTTAGTCTAAACCTAATATTTCAACAGCCCTAGAAACATCAATCGTCTTGTCTGACATTAAAGCCTCACAGATTAAAAAGTAAAAGATTGTGAAATGGTACGAAGAAAACCAGGGCAAGATAAAAAGGCGCTGGTGACACCTTGATAGTGTTTGGTTCAATCAACATGGTCATGTCAAGAAAAAATTCACACTGAAAATACTTTTGGAAAATGGTATCTGATTATAAGATATACTGATAATTACTTATTGAAAGCTTGGAGGTAGAAAAATATTTCAAATAGACAAAGCACTGGGAGCAGCACACTCTTGGTACAAGTCACGTGAGTCATAACTTCTCATGAAGTGCTCAGGACTCACGGAAATTAACATTCTGCTCTGACTTCCTGTGGTTCAATGGGAGGCGTCAGGAGTGTCTATCACTTAACAAAAATTACTTAACAGAATTAAACAGTATCTGAATGAAAAATTCAAATATATGCATTTCTTTTAGAATGAAAATTTGCATAACAAAGAACTCTACTAGAACTATAATTACTCAATTACAGGGACTGTCTAAAATGATCGCTAATTAATTGGAAACAATATAATTGATTTTAATACAATTGTGACTGTACATTAGCTTTAAAAAGAATCAAAAAATAGACCGCTTTGCCTACTTGTTCTGGCAATGGAGGCCGGTTTGCTGTATGTGGTGATAGTATCCTGCTTTGTAAACTGTCTTACTCTGTAAGCCTATCTTTCTCCTCCACAATAAACATTGTTTCATGTGTACCTTAAAAAAGGCACCACAAAATAAATCCATTAAGCAATGACTAGGAAGACACATTCCTTTGTTTGAATGGCTACCTTCTCCGTCTTTTATCAAACTATGAACTGCTTTGCAAGCAAAACTGCAAGGTCAAGGCCAAAAATTATTGAGAGTTAGGAACATCATGATTCTGTAGATCAATAGGCAAATGAGAATTATTAGTATTTTTTTCCCTGGTGTTTTTATTCTATAAATTCATCATTTTTGTTTATAGTAACACAAACATATATATAAATAGAAAAATTTTAATTAAAATCTTTAGTATTATGTGTCCAAATCACTCGAACTTCAACCACCTAATTAAATAGCAAAAAGATTATTTTATAACACTGTTTTTGGTAATGCACGTTTATTAAATATATTACCTTTTAGCAGGGTGCATTCTAGGGATCTCAAAGTAATCACAATAAACAATGAATTAAATGCACTATCTCTTTACTGGTAGTATTTGTTATAAAGTATCAACACATATTGGCATCATTCTTTTGATGTTACAAAGATGACAAAACATAGTCTAGTGTGTTATACTTAAGAAGGAACGAAAGGAAAATGTAGGGGATTGAAGCAAGATGGTGAGCCATTTCTTTGGTGTTTTCCAATCTCTCCCAAAACCCTTTAAAAATTTAAATTGATAGAGATGAACAAGGAAGAAAGTAGGGAGAAGTGAGAGGGGAGGGGCAGGGGCAGGAGTTAGGGCCAGAGGGAGAGAGAGAAAGGGAATGAAAACACGTCAAAAAGGATACAGGGAGCAAGACCAGGTTTATATTTTGTAACAGTCACTCTGACTTGAGTGAGGACTGGCCTGGGAAGGGCCTGAGCACGGGCATGCACATCATCAGCAGTTAGAAGCCTTTCATTGTTTTTGAGGTGAGAAAGGATGGTACATTAGAGTAAAATGCTGATGGTGGTGGTAGGAATGGGAAGAAGTGAAAGATACTAGATAATGTACCAACCAAGAGGGTTTCATGATGACTGACTTGTAGGTAAAGGAGGCGGAGCCATCTGGGAGGTGGAGGTATCAGCAGCAACGCTTAGGTTTCTGGCCTTCAGAATAGACGGAGTGATGATGTCATGTTGAGATAGTAAATGTTGGAAGAGAGGTGAGTTATAAAAGAAAATCCATCAATTAATTTGTTATCAACCCTCCATTTGGAGATTTAATATCCAAGTGGAAATTCAGGTATGCTTTTGGACCTATACTTGTCTGGATCTCAGGAAAGAAATTGGGCTCTGAATCCAAAATCAGAAGATAAAGAATAAGAATATAAGGGAAAAAATATAAGGGAAAAAGATCATTAAGTTATAATATAAAATGGTTGCTAACAATCTGGAACCGAGATCCAGATGATTATGACGAGGGTGAGAAGAAGGTTTGAGGAAGTAATAGCATATTAAGGGGGTCATCTTGTTGAGAGAGATAATATAGATGCTGGTTAATTCTGTATATTTTGGGGAAATACATTAATCAAGTGTTGATTTTCAAACTACCTATTAGCAGAATAAAAACATAAGATGTACATTGAATAATTAGAAGTAAACAATAAAACAGAATGACGTAAGCGAACAGGGAAACAAATGAAGCTTATAAAAAGTAAGAAAGCTACATTAGCGCTGAGTAAGAAGAGGGAAGAGAGGACATTGATGCCCATGGCCACATTCTCCTGTTCCAACTACAGCGCCCCTGACTGTAGAAAGAAAGTAACGACATCCCAAGGAACGTGAATAATCAAGGACTCCATCTTGCCCATCATTATGATGAAAATAATGACATGAAATGAAGGGAAAGATATTTCTTTTTTCCATCAGTCTTCCTATACTTATCAGAAAGCAAAAGATAGTGTTGGTACAATGTTCACGTATCACGAAGTGGAATAAAAATGTTAAGATAAACATTTAAAAAAATTTAAATTTTCTTTACTTATAGTAGCATTAAATAGCAAATGAAAATACTATCTCTCTCTCTGTCTCTCTCTCTCTCTCAAAAATATTACAATTATAAGAAAGAGACCACAGAGAGATCACTTATCTTTTAGCAGCTTTAGTAGATTTTTTTTCCTGCTTTTTGGACGAAGGATACTACATTTTCATTTGGTACTGGGCCATGCAAATTATGTGAACAAAAGACTTTGCCTAATTTATTTTAAAGTGGAGAATAAAAACAAAAATCTGCAGAAGGGACCCAAAGTGAAAATTATGTTCTTAAAAAAATACACTACAGTCTTGATTAATAATGAGAAATAATAAAAATAAACTAGGTATTCAATAAATATTCAAATTAATAGACTGGAATACAGCAACATAACACAGAAGTACATAGGAGCTGAATGTGGAAGAAAGGTAGAAAATGAAAAAGAAGAAAATATAAATATGAAGAAAATAAAATGAAAAACTTGTGGTTGTAAAAATGAACTATTTTTGTGGTATGCCCAGTAAAGACAAAAGGAAGAAGGCATTATTAAGAGTGAGATAGTGGGAATAATTAAAACAGAGTGTTTAACATTTAGAGAAAAATACTGCTAGTAAATTTACATCAATAAATTTCAAATTAATATATCTATGTAATTTATAAAATGTGGCCAATAAGGAATACAAAAGAAATGCATATAAATACAAGAAATCAGAAATAATTTCAATATTTAGTCCAAAATGGAATCAAATACAAATGGCTTTACAAAAACAAATGTGTGAGAAGTGATAAGATGTATGTTACACAAACCTGTCCAAAGAATAAAAAATGAGTTTTCCAACCAGTTTTGTAAGCATGAATAGCCCTGATATCAAAAGTGAATACACATTGAAAAGAATACTGTGAGTCTATCTACTTTCTGAGCCTAAAACTAAGAATCGTAAATAAAATGTGAATAAATTTAATCCAAATATCTACCAAAATAATAATCTATTGTGTATAGCCAAGTAATATTTATCAGTTAATCACTAGGAAATATATATTATAAGAAAAAATGAGAACAATAATATAATCATCACTAGAGATCTAAAGAAGCTTTGGATAGAATCCATTACCCATATCTAATTTAAATTTTAAAAATTAGCAAAGTAAAAATTGAAAGACATTTAAAAATGTTTTTGGCTGGATGGGATGGCTAGTACCTGTAATCCCAGCACTCTAGGAGACCAAGGTCGGAGGATCCCTTGAGCTCAGGAGTTTGAGATCAGCCTTAGCAAGAATAAGACCTTGTCTCTACTAAAAGTAGAAAAATTAGTCAGATAGTAGATAACTGTAGTCCCTGCTAGTGGCAGAAGGATCACTTGAACCCAAGAGTTGGAAGTTGCTGTGAGCTAGACTGAAGCCACAGCACTCCAACCTCATCAATAGCATAAGGCTTTATTTAAAAACAAATAAACAAATAAAAACCCTCTCTTGCTTGACTTGCTAATGAAGTATCAAAAGTATTTCAATTAATGTCAGAAATAAGTCAAAATTACCTATAGTTATAACACCAAAGGAAATAGTCAATAAAATAAGAAAAAGTAAAAAAAAAAAAAAAAACAAAAACAAAAACCTATAAATATTGGGAAAGAGATAAAGAAAATTAAAAGTGGTATGATGGTTTATTTGAAGAACTGAAAAACTCAAGATATTTTTATGAGAAGACTGGACATAAGATTGATACACAAAAATCAACTATTTTTTGCAACATCAGCAATACTAACTTGGAAATATTTAGAAAATTAACTACACCATGTGTAACAAAACAAATTTAAAATTACATTTGGATAAATGAAACAATTGAGAATATTGGACTTTATTGATAAATCTGTACAGCCTGAATAAATGGATAGAACAGTATGTTCATAACATTGTAAAGATGTAATTATCTTGAATATAAATGCAATGCTCAATTAATCTCAACACAATATTTTATGTAACTTGACAAACTGCTCTGAAATAATTTGGAAAAAAGGAATCTACAAGAATAATCTATAATGTTTTGAAACAAAAAAAATAAGTGCCTTCCTAGATGTTAAGTCATATGTTAAAACTTTGTCATGATCTTAGCAATGTGGAAAGTTATGCCCGTGGAATAGAACAGAAAAATGCACCAAGCCATGTACTATAGAATGCGGCATTTCGGTTTGTTGAGAAAAGAATGCACTATGCAATGAACTGTGTTAAGACAACTGGCTATGAGTTAGAAAATATATCTATAATTCTACCTATATAGAAAAAATGTTTAGGATGAATTAAGGAGCCAAACCGAAACAATAAAGCTATTAGTGCGCTGTGGAGAAGATGGAGCCCTGACCTTTAGCGTAAGCCTCCCGTCCTACTTGAGAGACCTGGAGAATCCCGAGAATGGCGTGTGAGTTGTGTGTGTTCAAGGGATCAGAAAACTGGCCTCAGAGAGAGAAGGAATGTGAGAGGTGTGACAATGATAATGACGGCAAAGACTCTAGAGTCCAAAGGTCCCTTGATGCTGGAGGCAGAGGTTGTGCTCAAGGTCTGAGATCTTATGAAACAAATTGGAGACATTCTGTCTCACACTTTTCATATCCCCACCCCCCTTTTGATGCTGACATCTGATAAGTAACTTTTAACTACATTTACCTGTTTTGTGATAATAAATACAGACCCGAGGTTTACTGGGGAGGGCTCTTCCCAGAGTTCCTGGGTCCCCAACACTCAGTCCCCCGACACAGATTCTGTGTCAAGCCTCTTCTTTCCTACTGCCAAGACCCCCTCATCTGGTGACCCCAGGGCTGTTCAGTGCAGTAGAAGAAAATATAAGGTTCTTTAAAAATAATTTTTTGCCATTTAATACAAGTCCTATAATTTAGAAGCAATACAAGTAAAGCATGACAGGTTTGATTAAAAAAAAAAAAAAAACTATAAAATTTCTATAGGATCAGGTACCCTTGTAGGACTAGATAAGTAACAAATTAAAGAAACAACAAATATAATTTATTCTGACCCAAAGAAAGATAAACAAAGCAGTCATGCTGATGGAGATCAAAATGTCACATTTATTAGTGATAAAATCATTGGAAGACCTAGCATTAGTAATGAGAGAGAAATGATTGTTATCACTGCACCCCAGAATGTATTAAACTTGCTGTAGGAAAAGTAGACAATGAGACCATTACAGACCCTATCCCACCGCCCCTGGGTGCCTGGTCCCTCTGAAGATAGCAGAAGAGCAAAACAAAATACACCTTTTCAAGAAATAAGTAGATCCCAAATAAAAGATCACAAAAGGCTAAAATAAGCATCCTGATCTGAAATGATTTCTTTAGGGCAAAGGGCCCAGTATTGGGGGCAGTGAAGGCAAGCTCTCCTTATATTGTTTAATTTTTAAAAAATTCATAACTCATATGTTGGCATCGTTTGGTGATTAAAAGTGAAAATGTAGAGACGTAACAAGAATCTGGGCTTCAATTCTCAGGTCTGTTAACAACAAACGGATTGATCTTTGGGAATGAACTTCACCAATGTGGACCCCAATTCATCACTGTTTCAATGAGGGAAACAGCTACAGGTAAACAGGTGATCCTTTTCAGTCCTGAAACTGCAAACATCCCAGAGGAAAGATATAGGAATTGAGGGCCAGTGTTTCCCAGAGGAAAGACTTGGTGTCTGTCCACTTGACTCAAAGCAGCTGTCAGCCACAAGCCCACGCTTGAGTGGCAACTGTTCATAGTTGCTGGCAACCAACAGGGAGCCCTTGCACATTAAATGTCAGGTGTTTGTTGCTTTGCACGGATTGATAAATGGAAAGGAGGCCAACCATTCAGTTCCTCAAGTGCTGCAGCTAAGTGGTCCTCAGTCAACTCTACTGAGTGCTCTTCTTATGTACTTTGGGAGCCAGAGATCTCTCCCAGACTATCTCATTTAAACTTCTGACACTTTGTTTATACCCAGTTAGACTGTAAGCTTCTAATTTAGGAGGAATTTTGTTTAAAACAATTGCTACAAGCCCAGGCTTTGAAGACAGACTGGCCTGGGTTTAGGCTTAAGCTTAGCCACTTTTTGACTGGAGATGATCTTAGGGAAGTTATTTAAACATCTCCCTCCAATCAGAGTGCATTATTATTTTAGATGTTAGAAAAATAACAATGATAACAACTCAAAATGAACCTTTACTTTTTTTCAGGTCCTTTGGAGACCTGTAGTCTACAACAAATTGTGAGATAGTATATTTGTACCCAACTATCAGATGAGAAACCTAATGCTTGGAGATGTCAGAAACCTTGGTTCTAATGCTAGGGTTACAGCTTCCTAGCTTGCTGACCTGGAATGAGTTACCTGAATTCTCCATACGCTGGATTACTACTAAGCACAAAATACAGATTAGAATATGTTTTGCAAAAAGCATTACTCTTTGTGCCCGGCAAGTACTCAAAAAATATTTTAAAGTACATAAATAAATAAATCTTCAAATGCAATGCACGTGGTAATTATGAGATGCATATTACATCATCTCTTTCATGTCTCTGGTTAATATCATTTTCTCTGTGACATGTATCCTCATAACCCTTATTTTAAATCACATCCACCTACTTCCTGATTCCTCTCCTGATTTTCAAATTTATTTGTGTATTTCTTCTTTATTTCACCCTCAATCCCATTAGAACATAAGCTCCAGCAGCTGTTGTAGCATATACAACTGGCTCATTATAGGTATTTGATAAGATGCATTGAATAAATCAATCAATGAATGAATTATTGAAATGTCCTCACACATCCTTGTTCTCTTTCCTGTATGTTTGGAATACAAAATTGGTTTTTCGCCAAATGTGTGTGTCAACGTGTAAAGTTAATGTAACTTTAATGTAATGTTAAATGAACATCTATCTCCTTAATTCTGTAGAGGAAGTTGGAAAGCCCTGACCCCATATGACGCCTTGTTAACTGAATATAATCAAACAGAAACTCCTTTGTAAGAGAAAAAAACATCGCCCTGTTTTCTCTACGGGAAGCCTAGGATAACGCTGGAAGTTGAAATTGCTTTGCCTGAAGAGTTTCATTAGGTGACGAGAATGTGGGTTACCCTTGCAGAATAAACACACACAGAATAAGCAGAGATGAGAATCATGGGCACAAGGACCAGGATGTGATAATCATACTTGACCTGTCTGGTGGCATCACAACTTCTGGAGCTCAAGAAAGAAGTACTGAAGGAATCCCAGGGAATTGTGACAGGCTAAGAAATCCTATGTCCATCCTTGGACGTAAGATAGGAACCGTCTTTAAGAAGAGGTTCCAATTATCTTTCTTAGAGAAAAATTCTCATTTTCTCCTGAAATTATCTCTCTATTTCTCTTCTTTCCTCTGCTGAGACAGAGTTTTTGATCATTGCCACCACTGTAATATAGTAACTGCATTCAGTGTTCAACCAAAGGCACCACTAGTGATCATTTTTATGACAGTTTTACTGAGTTAATACCAATTGGTGTCATCTCTCATATTTTCCCCCTGTGTATCCTGGCACTGTCAAGGACCAACTAGGAGGGGAAGTAATTATAGGGAGCATGGCCACAAGGACCTTCTGAGAACTCAAGGACCCTCCGAGAACTCCAGCACCACAAGACTGCATCTTAATGAGTAGTAGCCTTTTAATCTTCACCTCTTATTACTAATTCCATAACATGAGGCATTCCATAATTAGGATCATCATATCAGGCCACAAAATAGAATATAAATGATATTAAAACCTGCAAAATAACAGCAAATTAAAAGTTTAGTATGCTCTGAAAGTATGATCTATGCAAATTTTTGTCCTAAAAGAAAATGATCTTGTCCAGGAGTGGAATAATGAGCTGCAGTTATTGAAGTCCTATGCCGCTCAGCTTCTTACTGATACACTGCCCTTTTCTTTAATTCATTTGTCCTCATAAAACTCAACTGGACTCTGCCTGTAAATACTGTGACTGCTATGTAAAGCTGCATCATCTTGTCAGGAGTTTCAAAAGAATAGGGAGGTTATGTTTATCTCTACACTGCTTGTTGGTGCTGACTTGATAATTGTACTGGTGTCCAGAGAGGAAATTACCAACCAGTTAAAGGTACAACTTCACCTGTGATCTAAAATCTCTCATCACTATAGGAAGGATGTTTGTTTGTTTATTAAGAAACATTCCACTTCCTTGCCCACGGATGTTATTTGAGGGTTTGTTATTTTAGACATGGCATGCACTTTCAGCGTAACTATCCTAACAGCAAAAAATTACACCAAAAAGAATCAGAGTGCATTGATCTGGAATCTCAGCTTTTAACCCCTTGCAAGCAATAATATTTAATGGTCTGTTAAAATGGGGTTTTCTGAAGGATTTTTATTATGCATACACAGCAGGGCTTCCTTTAGAAAGGCTTCTTTTGCAATGAGGAATAGAGAACAGATGTGCGGGGTTAGAGAACTTAAGAAGAGAATATGAGATTCAGAATTTCTGTTCAAAGGCAAGATATCCCCTAGGGAATATCAAGTTCAAATATGGTTTCATCCCTTTGATTTTGCTCTTAGAACTAGTAAACATTGTATGTTACAGACTTCAGAAAAAGGACTCCTTTCTCCTTGTTTTGCCACATATATAATAGATTCTCTTTTTCTTCTCTTCTACATATATACAAGAAAAGATAGATATAGATACAGACACAGACGTGGACAGTCATTTATTTGCTAGACATGCTATGGATTCCTCACATGTAGATTTCTATTTTGCCTCTAATTACTTGGTTCACTATGTGTAAATATTTTGATGAATGGTGGGATTAGAACTGATGAGGACAAGTTAGGGGAAAAATAAAAATATCAGCCTGCAAATAAAAAGCAAAATATCAAAAGTAAAGCTGTGGGTAGAGGCACAGTAAGGTATTTGGACAGAAGCAGTATAAGATGTAAAGTTAGCTGGTTATGAAAAATGTAAAGTTATCTGGCTATGAAAAGACTTGGGAGAACCACAGAGATTATGGAGTTCTGACTAAGTCCTTGAGTTGAAAGCTGCTGTGAGTTCCAGAGAGGAAGAAATGGTATATAAAGGGTTCTAAAAGGGAGACCAGAAGGCAAATTAACATCTCTGAACTCAATTTAAGGGCATTCAATAGTTTTTCTGGGCATTGTGTAAATACACTGTCAGTTAAACATATTATTATCTCTTATTTTTTCATCACTGCTCTTTCCCTGAAAGTGTATTCTCTCTCCCTACGAAGCATTTAAGTGTCCTCCGTGAATCTGAATCCTTTCAGACTTTAGAGAGTCAGGTAATTTTCGCAAGGAGCCTTTCCCATTATCTAACTCTATCTAGGGTGTTTCTGGGGCAATAAAAAACATAACTAAGGCATTTTCTTTTATCTTACATACTTACCCTCTATCACTCACAGAAATTATTTTTTGAAAGAAAGAAGTTTATCTAGAATATATTTAAAAAAATATTCAAAGAAGAAGTCTCATCAAATGAGGTTACATAGGTAAGTGATTAAGAAATTACAAGGTAGTTTGTTGTAAAAGCACGCGGTTGTTCTACTGTTATTTTGTTATCTTTGATTGACTCAAAAGAACTCATACCCATTATACATTTTGATAAAAACATAGGATTTTTTTTTTTTTAACTAAAAACCCTACAAGATTTTAGTTAAACCTGATAAATGAAGGCTGGAAGAAAGAGCTTCCTGAGTAAGAAAGTTTGATGGGGGGGAATTAATTCCTGGTAGGAACATAGAGACGGAGCACAAGCACATTTTTATAGGAAGACAGGAAAGAGGGGGACCATGCTTTCTCCTGGAAGCCCAGAGCTGGGTACTAAACAATTCTGTTTCTAGGAGAGCTTCCACTTCAAGTTACAAAAGACAAAGATGTAGGGAAGTGTGCTCTCTGACGGTGGCAGTCAGTGTCAACATCAATGGAAGGAGCATGTGAAGTGAAATACAATCTTAAGGCTCCTACTCAGGGGCTGACTGACCGGATGCCCTCTTGGCCCAGAAGATCCCTAAAACAGCATTGCTGGCTGTGAGAAAGGAGCTCAGCCAGGCCTCCTCATGCTTCTCCCCTTCTTAGAGACATTCCTTGTGAGTCTCTAACAGGCCTAACACCTTGCAAGACCTACCTGCAGGTCCTCAGTATACACAACAAACCAGTTGAATCTGCCTGGTCCTTTGTCTCTTCCTTAACAAACCCTTTACCTTAAGCACTCCCTTTTCCTAACTCTGGCTCTTTTAGAGAAGGCCTAACTCTTTAAGCCAACTGTTAGCTAAAGAATCTTTAAACACACCTACCACCTGTAAGCAACCCCCCTCCAGATGTTCCACCTTTTTTGGTCAAACCAAATGTATGTTTTCCACATACTGATTTCAGACCTCACCTGTAATCCCTGTCTCCCTAACATGTATAAAACCAAACCGTAACCCCAACTCTGCGAGTCCACTTGTTCAAGGCTCCTTGGCTGTGGCTCAGGGTCATGGTCTTCAAATTTAGCTCAGAATGAACACTCTTTAAATTATTTTACTGGGTATGGCTTCTCTCCCACCGACAAGCAGCAAGAGCAGGCAGGAAGGCAGGCTGGGAATATAGAGTAGTGACCTTCACCAGTCTCCTGGAGGCAGTGACGTGTCCACCATGAGTTCGCCTAATATTTGTAAACAATCTTGTATATGACAAGGAATTTCCCTTTCAACAGCTACATTTATCCTTCAAATATCCTCATGATACCATTAGAGAGAGAAAATATTATAAGGCTCATTTCATTTATCTTTAAAAATTTTTTCATATATAATTTCACATGTAATATATGTGTTACACTACAATAAAGCATAATATTGCAAACAATGGTGATCACACCACACCTAAATGTAATAAGTACCTGGCTTCTTTTTGTTGCTATACTTGCACTTATTCCACAAAGATAACTGTTTCCCCAGGTGTTTTAATTAAATTTCCTTTGTTCTTAAAATTGTTTTATATTTGTGTTCTGCCCCCAAAAGGTGTACCACATCCCTTGACCCTTACTCAGGTCTCTCCACAAAAGCAGTCAATGTAACCTGGTTTTGTTTACCCTCAATGAATCCCCAACAATAAAAATAAAAGAAAAGAAAATTGTTTTATACATATAAACATATAAACACATAAATAATACCTGACATTTTTATTTGATTTTTTAAAAAATGCTGTAATAATGTATTAGCCTTCTAATTCAACATCATATTTTTAAGATTCGTCCATGTTGTGAGTTGCTGTGGTTCATCCCTTGTCATACATGTATCCTATTGTGTGGAAATACCTTCTTTACTCACTTATCAGTGGACATTAGAATACTTTACTGGTTTTTGCTAAATTACAAACAATACTTTTGTGAACACTCTAATTTTTCCTGGTATATACATGGAAGTATTTTGTAAAGAGACAGTTCATAATCTTTTTGGCACGAGGGAGCAGTTTCATGGAAGACAATTTTTCTACAGGCCAGGCACAGTGACTCACACCTGTAATTCTAGCACTCTGGGAGGCTGAGGTAGGTGGATTTCTGGAGCTTTCTGGAGTCTGAAGAAGCATGAGACCCCATCTCTAAAACCAGCCATGGGTTGTGGCAGGTGCCTATAGTCCCAACTACATGGGAGGCTGAGGCAAGAGGATCACTTGAGCCCAAGAGTTTGACATTTCTTTAAAGCCATGACGCCACTACACTCTACCCAGGGCAACAGAGTGAGACTCTGTCTGAAATTACTTTTTTTCATAGGCCAGGGTGAGGTCCGGAGGAGCGTTAGATTCTCATAAGGAGTTCACAACTGAGATTCCTTGCATGTACAGTTTATAGTAGGGGTTTCAGTCCCTATGAGAATCTAATGCCACTGCTGATCTTACAGGAGGTGAAGCTCAGGTGGTGATTCCAGCAACTTGAGAACAGCTGCAAATACAGACAAAACTTCACTTGCTCACTGGCAGCTCATCTCCTCCTGTGAGGCCCAGTTCCTAATAGATCTCAGGGTTGGGGACTACAGCTGTAAAGTATATTCTGAGCAAAAGTGATTCAGCTTTAGAAGATAATGCCATACTATTTTCTTAGATTTTCTTTGTTTATATTTTCTTTGTTTGTTTGGCTTATGTAAAATTAAAAGAAAAATTAAAATGCCCTATCATGCTGGGTATCTCTAAAATTCCCCATGTGATTTATATGTTTTGTATCATTTATCATAGCTATTGCATTAGTTCATTTGTGTTGTGTTTTCTTATTATACAGTTTTACAATACAGTTAAACCTTCATTGCTAACCTACACTGACCACGTCCTTAAGTTGACCTATTTTTCATAGACTGGACACGCACCACATGTATGTATCATGACAGCAGGCTTAGTTCCTTACGTTGACCACCTCCCTATGTTGACCAGTTTGTTTTAGCCCCTTGAGTGGTCAACTTACAGAGACTCTACTATTTTTATATTTTCCTGTGAAACTCAACTTTTCATAATTTTATAGTATTCTTTTTACCTAATATATTCATTACCTTAAAAACCCTTTTATTATTTCATTTATATGATATTCTTAACATAATAACATTATAAACAGAAAAGAGATTTGTCTTTGCCAGGGGATAAAGATGGGGTTGGAGTATAGTCACCAAAAGATGGCACAAGGGATGTGTATAGTGATAGAAAAGTCAGTGGACTGTACCAATGCTAATTTCTCAGTTGCAACATTAGACACATTATTAAACATGTTACTCTGGGAAGAACCAGGGGGAGCATGTATTGAGCACAGGACCTGTATGCGTTGTTTCCTACGGCTGCATGTGAATCTACAACTACAGCCATCCCTTGGTATATGAAGGGATTGGTTCTAGGAACTCTGTGTGTGCCACAGTGCACACATACTCAAGCTCTGTAGAGGCCCCTGTAGAACACGTAGGAAAAAGCCCCCTCATATAGGTGAGTTTCTCACCCTCCAACACTATTGTATTCTTGATCACAATTTGGTTGAAAAAGTCCACATGCATATAAGTTGACCCATGTTGCTCAAACCCATGCTGTTTAAGGGTCATCTATATTTAAAACAAACAAACAAGCAACAACAAAAACCTATTTAAATAAAAATAAAAAAAAAAAAGTCTGTCCACTGCTTTCTTTAGAAGGCTATACCTGGTACTTCTTTTTCCATTCTTTTACTTTGAAAATTTATACTTCCTTATGTTATAGACATGTCTCTTGTAAATTGTGTTTAGTTAGAATTTCATTTTTTAATCTCATCTAACAATCTAGATTTTTAGCTGGTAATTTTAGTGCATGTATACTCATCATGATTACTGATAGTAATTGGATTACTAACATATTTTTAAATATTTACTTTTTCTCACTTTCCCTTTCCAGCCCCTCTTCTTTTTTCTTTTCTTCTTTATTGATTAAAATTTTAAATTACATATTTATTCTTCTTTCATATTTTCCTTCAGTGAATTTGAGATTATAAACTCTGCTTTTATTCTCCAAGTGGATAGGAAGATTTACTTTGAATATTTTATATCTGTAGGTATTAAAAAAGATTGTGCAATTTTTCTGAAGCAGCAAATATCATAAGTGAGAGATAGCATCAACTTCTAAATCCAATCCCAGTGTTCTTCCATTTGTTACGGTCTTCCAACTGATTTACATGGATGAAGTTCATTATCCTCTGTTCCTCCGCATTCAACATGTAGCATAATAAGAACTTCCCAATTAATTATCATTAATGCACATTCATTTGTATGGTTCATTTATTTTTAATGTGTATCAGTTTTATGTCCATACCAAGATTGGAAAATCCCTGAGGCCAGGCTATTTATCTACCCTCACACATTTAGTCCTTTCCCCCTTGAATATTTAAGTGAGTCCTGACCTCCAATACTCAGTAATTCTTTATGAATCAATATGATCCATCTGCTGGCAATCAGGACACAACAGCCCAAACAAAATATGACTGTATGGAAGCAGAATATGCCACCCCAAAATGTGTTTTTTTGGCCTGTTGATTATTATGAGCAGGTTATTTTGAGAAACCCCAGACATAGAAGTAGCTCTGGAAAACTCCCTTTTTGTGAAGAAAATTTTCATTAGTGAAGGTATCCATGCCATAAAGAGAACAACTCCCCCTTAACCTGTAACACTGGAGAGACTTTTGTCTGCATACGTACATCACAGTACAACTGGTACTTACACTTTTTCCCCTAACCTCCCTGCAATTTAGCGCTACCATTTTCCAAAACCCCAGGCCTTAGTTCTTTCTGTAGCTCAGTATTCTACAGAAGCTTCAATCATCTGGCTCTTCTTTGAGTCTCATATTTGTGGGACTCCCATATGTACATGCATAATTGAAATTATTTTCCTTCAGTTAATCTGTGTTATGTCAACTTAATTTGTAGTCAAAGGAGCTAAGCAGATAGAGGGAAGTCACTCGGTGTTCCTCTACTCCTAGAAATGCTTCAGCTCCTGCTTTCTTTACTTTGTCTCTTTCAGCCAGAATGGGGTCCAAAGACCCCATTTTTGGGAAGGGAAAACACCCCCAGAAAAAGGAAAAAATAAAAAAGTAATCTAAGTCAGGTGGAACAAAGGAAAGTCAGCTAGTTTTCTTTTAAACCAGCTGCTGCCAAATATTTTATCTGAGCAGGTTTCCTGCTTTTCCTAGAAGCCTGGCCTGTAGGGGAACACAGCTTACAAACATCCCTGCTGGGTCTGTGAACACTCTGAGGAAAATAATGGCCACAGAAGATGCTGTGGCAAGGCCTGGAAAGATACATTAACTAGGATGTTTCCTGCCCAGTAAACAGTCAAAGCAGATACCCACTGTGGAGATTTGTATTTGGCTGGGGCAGAGATCAAGGGAACAGCTCAAGCCCTGAAATATGGGTAGGAGGGCTTTTATTCCTTATCGCAGAGGAAGAGCCTCTGTGGTGGTGATGAGAGGCAAACTGCTATCTCCCACTGATTCTTCAGAGGAGACTGACGACGGTGGGATTTTACTCCACAGTGAACTCGCGGAGATTAACACCTCCCTGGAATCTGTGTGACCACAGACAGGAAGCTGCCCCCACACAAGGCTCAGGTTCCAGATTTCTCAAGGGTGCTCAGACCTTAAAGTTAATTGTAGAAACAATAGGAGCTGATATGCTCTCTCAGAGAAACTGCTGGCATCTTTGTTCCCTTCCTCAGCTTACCCTCTGGGTTAATGAGCAAATAGCTTTCAATAAAAGCTGAGTGGAACTGACACTCAGGGCCACCTCAGAACCCCACAAAAGGGCGGTGGTCCCCTGTGCTCCCACCATTGAAAATTCTGTTCTTGTCTCTTTGTCTCTCCTTGTTTCTTTTTTTTT
>CAUYPK010003540.1:0-13390 GCA_963574355.1 Loris lydekkerianus
CCATACACTGGTTTTATAGACCATTTGACACATTTTCATAACACTGGTTAACATGGCCTTCCTGGCATTTTCTTAGTTATTGTGTTAAGACATTTACATTCTACATTTACTAAGTTTCACATATACCCTTGTAAGATGCACGGCAGGTGTAATCCTACCAATCACCCTCCCTCCGTCCATCTCCCCCCTCCCTCCCTTCCCTTTCTTCCTTCCCCCTATTCGTAGGTTATAACTGGCTAATAGCTTTCATGTGAAAGACATAAATTAGTTTCATAGTAGGGCTGAGTACATTGGATACTTTTTCTTCCATTCTTGAGATACTTTACTAAGAAGAATATGTTCCAGCCCCATCCATTTAAACATGAAAGAGGTAAGTCTCCATCTTTCTTTAAGGCTGCATAGTATTCCATGGTGTACATATACCACAATTTATTAATCCATTCATGGATCGATGGGCACTTGGGTTTTTTCCATGAATTAGCAATTATGAATTGGGCTGCAATAAATATTCTGGTACAAATACCTTTGCTATGATGTGATTTTTGGTCTTCTGTGTATATGCCTAGTAGAGGAATTACAGGATTGAATGGCAGATCTATTTTTAAATCTCTAAGTGTTCTCCAAAAATCTTTCCAAAAGGAACGTATTAGTTTGCATTCCTACCAGCAGTGTAGAAATGTTCCATTTTCTCCACTTCCACGCCAACATCTCTGGTCTTGGGATTTTGTGATATGGGCTAATCTTACTGGAGTTAAATTATATCTCAAAGTAGTTTTGATTTGCATTTCTCTGATGATTAAGGATCATGAGCATTTTTTCATATGTCTGTAGGCCATGCGCCTGTCTTCTTCAGAGAAGTTTCTCTTCAAGTCCTTTGCCCAGCCTGCGATGGGATCACAGTTCTTTTCTTGCTTATACGTTTGAGTTCTCTGTGGATCACAGTGGTTTTAAATTGCCACCTGGATCATTCCAGTGTTCCTATCAGATGTTGCCATGTCTTGTTCTGAGGCTAGATTTTTTTTTCAAACTGTGTTTTTGCCTTTTAGTATGCCTTGTAATTTTTTTCTGGATAGCGGGATATGATATATTGGGTAAAAAGAACTGTTGTAAATAGGCCTTTAATAATGGGGCAGTCAGGTGTGTGGGGAGGGGAAGTGTTCTATAGACCTATGGTTAGGTCTTAGCCTTTCAGTGAGCCTGTGGCCCTGGACGGGGTGTGTCACAAATATTTCCCACCCCTACATGGGCATAGGTGGAATGGGATGGCTAGAGTGTGCTGGAGCTGGGCCTTTCCCTTCTCCCAAGTGGAAGGGTAGAACTGGCTGGCATTGTGTATTTTTATCCCTCAGGTCATTTAGTCTCTGATAACAAGCCCCCCCACACCAAGTTTAGGTTCTGGTTGAATAGTTTCTCCTCGGGCCATACCTTGTTAGGAAGAACAGAGTACTCTGGTGTGTTTCAAAATGTTTTCTCCCTTCCGCCTGCTGGAAGAACAAGGAGAATTTTCTCCAGCATTTACTGTGGGAAGATGTCAAGCTCCTTGGAGCCCCAAACAGTGGGCTCTCTCACACCCACTCCTAAGACTGGGTCCCCTGGAGTTTGTGACTCTCAGACTTATCCACACCAAACCTCCAACATTTCGTTATTGACAGTTCAGGCTTTCCTACCTGGGTACTCAATCCCACGGAGCCTTCCGCTAAAGGGTTTCTGATCTGGTACGCTATCATTTTCTATATCTGCCTGGCCAGCTCTCCAATTTGGGAAGTACCAGTGTAAGAGTTGTTATTTTTCAGTTTTTGCAGATTTTTTCTTATTGCAATGAAATAGCAACTTTCAACATTTTTACACGTAGAACTGAAAATCAGAATTCTAATGCATTTTTATTAGAGCGTTTGTCTTTCCTCCTTAAATTTGTGTTAATCAATTAACAAAACTCAGGTCTCTCGTGCTGACGGCAAACGCCTTGAAATCAGGCACATTTCATTCATCTTTTCTCCTCTATATATATGATCTTTTCACCAACTTTGTGACACACAACAGATACTCAGATATAATTGTGAAATGCAGACATCATGAATGAATAAGTTCATGAATGAATACCGCCTGGCAGCATCTTTACTACTCTCCAAATTCAGGTCTCTGACGGGGCAGTGTCCCCCCTGCTCCTCTTCCCAACAAGAAGGGCTCTTTCTTTGCTTAGTTTCGTGCATGGATCTGAAGCAGGCCCATTCCCACCTCTGGGAGCTGAAAATAGTTTGAGCCTTCTTCATGAAGTGTGTGGCAATAGTGTCCCCAAATAACTAGAGCTGATGAAAGAAATTGGCTTAGGAGAGACGCCTCTTGTTTGCCTTCTCAGTCCTGGGAGTGGGCCCCCGTAGCTCTTTGCCCCAACCCTGGCCTCTCCCTGCCCAGGGCTCTGAGATACTCAGAGTCGCTACTTTCAGAGTGTGTGAAAAGAGGAAAGGGAATATGAGTCAGAGAAATAATTCCTAGGGCCAACCTCACCCTAGAATTGTTTCATCAAAATGGAGAGCTTGAGACTTGGGGAACAAGCCCTGTGCCAAAGTCTCCACACTGTTCCAACTTGCCTTTGACTTGAGGACTCAGCAAACACTGACACCGGGCTGATGAACCAAGAAGGGCTTGATTTACAGAGCTCTCCTCTGTCCCAGGAAGAAATCAAACATCGTAAATCACCACTAAATGGCGGAGGTTTGAAAGTGCTTGTAAACAACATGAGCTGGCAGTGTTCCTCTCTCTACCCAGAGTAAATTTCCAATGGGTGACATCCCCTCCTAAGAGAAAGGAGAAAGAAACATTTCTTCTATACACACACTATTCTGTGAGTCAGACAAACGGCCAAGTTAGGTGCCATCTTCTTCCAGGCAGAGATCTTGAGTTCACTGGGGGGAATTTCATGACAGCTCCTTCTCTCCCACACCCAGCTTTAAGGGGTTTTCATCAGTCCCAGAGGTTAGGATGTTTACTGGTATGAGGAGAGAGAGACGACTCCAATTCTTACAGCCTGGCTGTAACGGCACAGACACCTGAGCCCCTGCAGCCTTTTTTCAGACTGCCCAGAGAGCGAGCCACAGCCACGTCCTGAGAATACAGCAGCGTGTCCCGTATTTCCTTCACAGGGGGACTGAGGTTTCTATGGAAGAGGATCTTAGGGGGGCCAGTACTGGAAGTGGAGGCCAGGAAGTCTGTCTTAAAACTGGGCTTTCATGGACCATGTGATCAGCGGCCGGAAAAGAAAACAAACAGGAAAGCACAATTAATGAAAAAAGACTTACTTAGTTTACATCAATGAGATGCTCACCTGGGGGTTATGAAGTACGGAATTTTCTTTCTTGTGGTCAGTTATTTCATTTATATTTTGTAGGATTTGCTTTTGCTTAGTTTCTTCTTTCTAGATTCTTCCTTACTTGGTGATTTTTTTTTTTTTAATCTTTGTATTTTATTTTATTTTACATATACATGTGTTTATTAGGTTTCCACATTTTGCCTTTACAGAATTAAAAAAGCTTAAAATTTAATGACAATAACAATGTTTAAGATAAGAACTAGAAACAAAAACCTTGTAAAGACCTCGTGATTTTTTTTTAAGCTGAAATTTACTTTTTGTTTATTTGCTCAGTTATGTTGTTGAAACTATGGATGTGGGGTTGATAAAGATGAATAAGGAGTAAGTAATAGGGGCCCTGCTGATTATTCCTTCACTCCTTAGGATTCTGGAAGGAATGCTGTTTGTTTGAGGATGAACGTAACTATTGAATGTATCTCTAGTAGAAGCACAAAGGATCAGGTTGAATTGACACAGTGAGACTCCTAATAGCACGAGAGATCCAGTCACTACTTCTGTCTGGATTCCAATAACCTGTAAAAGGAAGGTGTTGTCTTGAATGATGATGGACTCTGCTAGCTCTATCCATCCATCCATCACTCTCTCCAACCTGCAGCAAGTTGGCAAGAAATCCCAGCATCTCAGACAGAAGAACTGATTTGGTCCATCCCTTACTGAAGAATCTCTGAAGCACAGCCACACCTGGGCAGGAAGCCGGCACAAATGTAAGCAGATGCATTGGTCTTCCAGAAGGAAGGGAGCAAAGAAGGAAAGGAGAACGGCTCCATGAGGGGCTCCCCCCAAGAGCAGCTTGTCCCCCACCTGTCCCCGTGGGACCTTGGTCACTCTTACATTCACAGAGCGTCACAGCAGGAAGGTGTGTGGAGATCATCTGACAGCCGTAATTTTGGAAGATGGTATGAGCTGTGATCCATATTTTATTAAGCTCGAGGCAATCTTTTTTTCCAATAATTAATCCAAAGGCAACCTGTTAAATGCACAAATTTAGAACCAAATCAATGAAATAGAAATGTGCTCCCTTCCCTCAAAGAGCTTATACTCGAAGTTAAACAGCACAGACTCATAATGGAAACACATCAAATGTTACCTCCTGGCCTCGGGTTTGGGCTTTTGATGTACTTGGGTTGGGGTGTGGGCTGTGGGTCCAGATCCTGGGCTGTTTTCTCAGCAGAAAAACTCAGCACCTCCCTTCCGGTTGGTCAGGAAAGGTTCTGTTTTAGGGGAGCCTTGGAACGCCAACAAGGGGGGTGCCTGACACTCGGGAGGTGGGGCTTTGGGAAATTCACATAACGAGGACAGCATTTTCCAGAGCCTTATGGTACCTGACCACTAGAATTGAGAAACTGCCAAGTTGACTCTCTTTCTGTCATTATTTGGATGTCTCTAGAAATCCTGCTTCCTGGGATGTATCCAATCAGGCCAAATCACTTCACCTTGGCATGTGGCACTGGAATTCAAATGGATGCGTTGGATTTGATCTCTCTGCCTAAACTTGCACGGCACTTACTGGTAGTTCAGTAAATTCTACCTACTGTGTTCTTTCAGCAAGTAGACAATATACATCACACAGCCTGAGAATGTTAAAGGAAGAGGGACTACCTCCTGCCACCCACTCATGTCACAGATGAAAATAGTGCTGTTCCCAGAGACTTGGTAAAACTTGCCCCACCAACTCCAGGATTCTCAGAATGGTGCTCTTAATATGTGGCCTCGGGTCTGCGTTCCTGATGTGTTCCAGCTAAGCTCCCTCCCCTGCCCCGGCAGCCTGGAGCTGGCTCTACCTCCTCTACTATCCTGCTCCCTGGTACCCACCCCCAGCACTTAACAGAACCCTTCCCCTTGGCTCCAGTACAGAGGCAGGGGAGGAGGAACTAGATTTTAGAAGATAAGGTCGAGGGGAGATGAGATGGAGGAAGAAAAGGCTGCAGATAAATGAAAACCATCTTGTGAAGGTGAAGTGAACGGTACTGCTCACCTGAATCGCGCCGCTTCTAAAGGCAGTCCAGCCAGGGGAATTCCAGAAACGTCCAGCTCAGGGTGACAGCTTTTGAGGAAGACGTGCCTTTGGATCGCTATGTTCCAGTATGGTCATGGGGGAAAGGAGGTTGCTCTTAACTTACAAGTATACTAAGTAGTCACTCTTTCAGTCTTTTTTCCTTGTAAATGGAAAGTACTTTTCTTCATTAGAGGATTCATTTCCACTATAGCTGCAGAAAGATTACTCCTGGAATCAGGTTCAACCTCATGATATGTATTAGTGGGCCTGGCTGCTAGTCCACGCCAGGAACTGAGAGCTCTTAACACTCTGTACAGTGTGATGAGGATGAAATGGTGGAAGTCTCAGTGCAAAGAAAGGTTAAGTTGAGCATTTGAAAAGCAAATATTTTTTTAGAAAGCATGCCTAGCATAAGATCAGGGTGTTAGGTAGTAAGTAGCCAGTACTTATGGGCCAGCCGTTCAGAATGTGAAACACAGAATTCAAATATGTGTAGTTGGGCACGTTCACTGATCATGAGCAGAGTTACGCACAGAAGCCTACATCCCTGGATTATTTCTCAAGACCTATCACAAGTTCCCTCAAAGATCTATTCAAAGGTTCCTATCAGAAAGTATCCAGAGAGTGCTTCCACAAATACAAATCCCACTTTCCATTCACCCATGTGGTAAATACAACAAAGATAATTCAAGATATTAGCAGTTGAATTATAATCCTCCACTGCCTGGTTTCTGCAGCACCCCATTTGGAGTCCACGCATTTTGTAAAGCCTTGCACTGACTTGTGTGCAGATACACAATTTTCGTTGAGCTCATTGTGGCATGAGTGCTTATTTTCCATAAAAAGTTAGTCTTTAGGCTCTTGGTAATGAACGTGGCTTAGTTTCTACTGGAAAATCTGATTCAGCTCACATCATTTTGACTTTTAGCACCTTTGCCAGGAATGAAATCTAAGAGGGCAAGACTGCCCTGTTTTTCCCACGTCTGCAGAGGCCTGTTGCAGTTAATGGGTTATGTGCAGGACACAAGGGTGTGACTCATCTAGCCACTTAACAGTCATTGAACAGTGATGCAAACAGCTCAGCTCCAGTCATAATGCTCATTGTGAGGACCGTGTTGATGTGAACTACCGTTTAGTTTGTGCAATTTTACAGGAAAATGGGCATCAGTACCTGGTAAATAAAATATTTACGACGTGGACTGTCATCAGTGTTATTGACAGAACTGTTTTTGGTGAGCCTAGGACGAGTGTGCCGAGCTTTTTGTTGTCACCTGGGCATCACTACCACGCCTTCTGTTGTCTCCCTGCTATGTGGAAGAGAAGTCGGTACTGTGGCTGTGTTTTGCAGAATCCTCTTCTCTGAGAGGTTCCAGGAGCGACAGCACATGAGGACGGAGGGAGAGAAGGCGAGACCAGTACTCTCCAGAGGCAGTGTGGGCAGGAGCAAGGAGAGAAGGAAGGTTCAAAGCAGCTCGCTCGCAGATGAACGTTTTGAGACTTGCAGGACGAGATAGTGGTGGGAGCATCTTAACAGTTCTGGAGCTACTCTCTTCAGCATGCCAGCTTGGGAGCCCTCGCCATGCTTCCCTAGTCTTCACTTCTCTGATGGTTGCAGAAGCCTTTCTTTCCTGTCTTAAAACTCACTACTTGGAAGACACAGAATGGCTTCTATTTTCCTAATAAAATGTTGACTAATACAATAAGTAAATATTAAAAAATTAAGGCCATGCACAGTGGCTCATGCCTAGAATCCTAGCACTCTGGGAGGCCAAGGCAGAAGGATTGCTTGAAGTCAGGAGTTCAAGGCCTCCACAAAATAGAAAAAATGAGCCAGGTATGGTAGCACACACCTATAGTCCCAGCTACTCAGGAGGCTGAGGCAGGAGGATTGCTTGAGCACAGGAACTGGAGGCCGAGGCAGGAGGATTGCTTGAGCACAGGAACTGGAGGCCGAGGCAGGAGGATTGCTTGAGCACAGGAACTGGAGGCTGAGGCAGGAGGATTGCTTGAGCACAGGAACTGGAGGCTGAGGCAGGAGGATTGCTTGAGCACAGGAACTGGAGGCTGAGGCAGGAGGATTGCTTGAGCACAGGAACTGGAGGTTGTAGTGAGCTCTGTTGATGCCACTAAACTGTAGCCTATGTGACAGAGTGAGACCTGGTCTGAAAAACAAACACAAAAATTAAAACAAAATTAGAAAAAACAGAATGTATAAATCATAGATTAAAATAAACTGCCAGGGGACTATACTTACTCTAAAAATAAAGATAGCCAAAGGCGATCAAATCGAAGAACAAAAAGAAACCTATTAGTTACTTTATAAAATTATCAGTTAAATATAGTAAATATCTATTATTTATATAATTATATGTATTAATCTATTATATTTAACATAAATAGGCAAAATAAGTATATGGGCATAATTTTAGTATATAAATATATTAAAAAGAAAAAAGTTATATTAAATATTTGTTGAATTTATATAGGTAGTACCATGATGCTACTGCATAATTTAGCCTGGGATATTACTTTACCTAAGGCCATAGGTAGAAAATGTCCAAACCAGCAGTGCCTGTGGCTCAAAGGAGTAGGGTGCTGGCCCCATATGCTGGAGGTGGTGGGTTCAAACCTGGTCCTGGCCAAAAACCGTAAAAAAAAAAAAAAAAAAAAAAAAAGAAAGAAAATGTCTAGACCACAGGTATAGTCCAGGATCTGTCAACCCAACACCAAACTGTCAATATGGTAACAACTAGACTCGGCACCCGTAGCTCAGTTGTTAGGGCCACATACACCAAGGCTGGCGGGTTCCAACCCAGCCGGCCCCACTAAAACAACAATGACAACTACAAAAAAAAAAAAAAATAGCTGGGCGTTGTGGCAGATGCCTGTAGTCCCAGCTACTTGGGAGGCTGAGGCAAGAGAATCACTAAAGCCCAAGAGTTTGAGGTTGCTGTGAGGTGTGACACCACAGCACTCTACTGAGAGTGACACAGTGAGCCTTTGTCTCAAAAAAAATATATATATATACATATATATATATATATATATAGTAATAACTAGAAATCTAGACTCAGCACCATATGATTAGCACCTGGCATGAAGCAGGACATCAAGCAGGAAGTAAGACCAGGATGACAGACCACACCAAGGCTGGAAACACAAGAAATAAGTTTGACTCATTTATTTATTCATGCAACAAACATTTTTGATTACTTATTCTACCCCCCAAGAACTGTGCTACGTGGTAGGGATGTCACGTGAACAAAAGTCTCTTGGTAAACTTCTAGGTACTTATGTGTACTGTCTGATTGGGAATATGGACAAGTAAACAGCCAGTTCTGAGAGTCACGTGTGTCATGATGACAGAAGTACCTTTTGTTGTAGGAACTCCTAGAAAAGGGGGCTAACCCAGATTTATGGAATGGGTGGGGGGAGGGAAGTGAGACTTCCCGAGAAAGTCTCCTATAAGCTGAGACTTGAAGCTTGGAAGGTGGTTAGGGGGCCCGGGTGCACAGGCAGAGGAGATGAGGCCAGAGGGAGCCTGGAGAGTGCTTTGGCTTTCACCCCATCATGGGGTAGTAGGGATGGATATTGCAGGGTTTTAAATAGCAGAGTTACATGATAAGGTTTATGGCTTCACATGACCCCTCTGGCTGAGATCAGGATGGATTTCAAGAGGCCAAGAAGGGATGGCAAGCAAGAAGCTGTTGAGTCCATACAAGAGACGTCCATAGCTTGGACCTGTTACTGATGTTGGGGATGGAGAGAAATGACCAGACACAAGAAACGCTTAGTTCATGACTGGCAGAGCGGGTAGAGAATGGGAGAAGTAAAGCTTGACTCATTTGACACATATGGAAACAGAAGCTTAGAGGGATTACACAGCTCACCTAAGGTCACGGCGCTTGGAAGTGGTAGAGTCGGGATTCAGACCTCCATTTGTCTATCTCTAGAGACTGTGCCTTCGACACTAAGCTCTGCAGCACCCAAATCAGAACAAGGCCACAGATGTTTAACTTTAAAAAACAAGTAGAAGGAGGTCCTCGAATTATACGAGCTTACCATTTTATATGAATGTAGCCCAGAGTACCTGCTGGGGTTTCTCCCTCTGCCGATGCCTGAACTGTATTATTTTCCTACTTGATTGAACTCACTCTCTGAAGTTTTCCCTCTATGTCTGTGTTAATATTCACAAGGAAAGGAAAAGAAGGTGGAGAAGATGATGATTTCTCTCCCTCACTAAAATGTTGGTTTCGATCGAAAGTAAAACCAAAAAGCATTTATTTCTGTTTTACTTTTTGAAATATGGAAATCTGAAACTCTAGAAGTTCTAGAGGCTGAACGCCCATAACCAACTGTCCCATTTTGTTTGCCAAAATGACTAAGATAATGGGTAAGGCTGAGAAAGCTGAAAAAAATAATTACCCCACATTGTTCTCAAACACCCACCTCTTCTGTGACATTTGAGATCTGTTAAATGCGTCTAAAATAGTTGGAAACAAACACCAACATGCCTGTGATTCTAACTCCAGTCTGCTCAGTGACGGAGCTCCAGTCTCCCTCCCCAGAGCAAACCCCTTTGCTGAACTCCAGCCCTAGAAAACATTCCCTGACCAAGGCCTGGTCTTCTTAAACTTCCTGTGCTCTAGTGATCAGTCTCAGCTCAGCTCATTCGGGCCCTCCCTGCCGTCCCCTGCAGGTCCTCCTGAAACCTTCATCCACCAAGTCAACAAAAGCAGACGCGTAGCAGTTATTCTAGATTCCTCTTCCTTTCCTATTTTCTCATATCTAATCAGCCACTAAATCTCCACAACTCTACCTCTTTAATCTCTTCTTTCTTCTCCATTTAGGACAGGCCCGTGTTTCCAAATTTCTGACTAATAGTATAATTTTTGTAATGCAGACATAAGAAATTGGGATTCCCAGAAAGTCCCAGAGTCATACTGTAGTTTCCATAACACTTTACGTGTGTGCTTTTAAACGTAAAACAAAGATTGGCCATAATAATAACCAATAAATAGTTTTTCTGTAATAGAAGTACACAAAAAATCTGAAAAGTTTTCTGTAAAGAAAGAAAAAGGATAATACATGCTAGGCTGTTACTATTATGGACCAAAATATTGTGACAAAACTGCATATTTCAATAATAAAAATGACCTCTACCTCTCTACTTTTCTTCCTTTTCTGATTTTTTTTTTTTTAAGACAGATTCTCACTGTATTGCCATGTCATCTGAGCTCACAGCAACTCCAAACTCTTGGGCTCAAGTGATCCTCTTGCCTCAGCTTCCCGAGTATCTGGGACTACAGGCACCTGCCAGAATGCCCGGCTAATTTTTCTATTTTTTTGTAGCAATAGGGTCTTGCTCTTGCTCCGCTCCTGAGCTCAAGGGATCCACACCTGATGGCTTTTTCTGACTTCTTGACTGATTTGTTAAAATTCAGTATTTAGAAAACATATACATTTTTCAAGAAACATCAGGAAGGAATTCCCACATGGGGACACTATTACAGATCCTGTAATGTCTTAGTCAAATAATCACTACAGGCAACTGCCATCCTCTGTATTGCTTATTCTGTGAAAGGGACATGCATTTACTAAATCATGTTTCAGTTTTAAATATGCTTGTCTTCTTCACCTGAATGAATGCGTTTTAGAAGCAGGACTGAGTCTTTCTCAGCTCTTTCTCTGCACTGTCTAGCAATGAACTCACACATTTTAGTTTCTCAATAAATGATTGATAAGTTGAGATGAATTAAGTTGAATTTATGTGAAATGGAAAGATGGTGAGGACTTCTGGTTTTATAAACCTGGAAGACAGGACCACTCTCCCATGAGAAATTCCTCGGAATTCTAGGTAACATATAACTAAAAATCGCTAAAATAGCTGAGCTCAGAAGAATCAAGGAAGTTTTTAGGTAGTGCAGATAAGCAGACAAAAGATTCTGACAGCTTGAACTGTGAGCTCAGAGGCTGATGTTGCAGGGTGGAGCAGGGCTCCGGGGCAGGGGGCAGAAAGTTTTGCAGGGCTGGTGCAGTTCCAGATCAGGAACTAAGCTGAGGTTTTTATAACCATCTGTGAAGAAGCGTCACTGTACTCTCCAAGCAGACTCAAGAAAGGCCGGTTGTGGGACATACGTTCCCATAGGCCTTTTGCCTGCGCTCACTCTTGGTGGTGCTGCGGGGGCAGGGGGGAGACAGGTGTGCTGGACCTTGCAAGAGACCACACTCTAGGGCTGCAGTGATTATGGCCTAAAGAATTCAAGACTTGGTTGGACGAAGCCTGCATTATTTTTACACTGTTACATTTTTTAATGGTAAATTTAACATGACCAGAAAACAAATGATCATTCCTGCACCCTCTGGATGAACCTGCACCTGTGATCCCCAGGGATGATTCACAATAACAACTCTTGGGAGAGTCCCCATTAGCCATCAGCATTCACGGGCAGCAGGATGGATGGTGCAATGTAATGATGTAACCAGCGTTAGCTAATAAATGGTTTTAAGGAACTGCAGAGGCAAGGAGATCTATGTTGTTTCAACAGAAACCGGTTCCAAAGATATATTGTATATTACTTCAACTCACATGTGCCTGTGAATTTTGCAATACATTTTTAAAGTAAATTGTTTATGTAAGCAAAATGTATCAGACCAGGACCCTGCATATCCCAGGGTGGCTCTGCCCCTGCCTTCCTCTTGGCCAGGTCATATTGTAACTTGTTTTTTCCCTGTAGGGAGAAGGTATGGGAGGATTCTGAAAGTGTGAGGTGCAGGAGGATGAAATAGAAGTTTAGTTTGTAGTGGTCTGGATAGAAAAGCAAACCAGCCACAACATTCCCTTAAGCAAAGCCTAAACTAGAGCAAGACTTCCTTCAATTCTATGAAGATTGAGAGAGGTGAGGAAGCTGCAGAAGAAAAGTTGGAAGCCAGGAGAGTCTGGTTCAGGAGGTTTGAGGAAAGGAGCCAGCTCCACACCACACAAGTGCAAAATGAAATAAAAAGTGCTGATGTAGAAGCTGCAACAAGTTATTAAGAAGATCTACCTAAGATCATTGGTAATGGTGGTGGCACTAAATAACAGATTTTGTATTTTTTAAACTTTATTCACATTAATATGAGAGTACAATATTTAGGTTTCATTGTTCTCATTTCCAGGGTAAAGTTCCATTTGTAGAAGAGCCCCTCACCCAGGGGACTTGTTATACACCCTTATAATGTGCACATTAGCTGAGATCCCTCCTCATGCCCTCCCCTCTTCTGCCATACGTCCCTCCTCCCCCTTCCCTCTACCCCTGAACTAGACAATAGTAATGTTTTATTGTCCTTAAGAACAGGTCATTGTTTATATACTGATTTTATATTAGTATGGAGTACGCTGAATATTTATTTTTCCATTCTTGCAATACTTTACTAAGAAGAATATATTTCAACTCTATCCAGGTAAATGTAAAAGATATAAAATCTCCATCTTTTTTAATGGCTAGATAATAGAATCATTCATGGTTGATCCATTCATGGGTTGATGGGCACTTAGGTTGCTTTCACCACTTGGCAATTATTAATTGAGCCACAGTAAACATTCTGGTACAAATGTCCTTGTGGTAAAATGATTTTTTGTTCTTCTGGGCAGATACCTAGTAATGGGATTTCAGGGTCAAATGGAACGTCTACTTTGAAACTGGACTTGCACCTCTCACCATTGTCAAAAATTGATTCTTGTTGGATAAAAGATTTAAATTTAAGACACAAAACAATAAAAGTTCTAGAAGACAGTGTGGGGAAAACACTTGAAGATATTGGCCTTGTAAAAAACTTTATGAGGAAGACCCCACCCCCACCCCCACCCCAGCAATTGCAGCAACACTAAAAATAAATAACTGGGACTTGATCAAGCTGAACCGCTTTTGCACAGCTTAGAGTACCACAAACAAAGCAAACCGCCCTACGAATGGGAGATGTTTTTTGCTTGTTATGAATATGACAAAGGCCTGATACTAGCATCAGAGAATTCAAATTAAACAATG
>CAUYPK010003541.1:0-44298 GCA_963574355.1 Loris lydekkerianus
CCCTCCTCAGAAGCAGCATAACAAAATCCAAACTTGGCAAAGAGCCACAGTATACAAAATAATGATAAGAGGCAAAGAGCCGAAATTCATTTTGGCCGGGAGCCGCATGCGGCTCTAGCCGCGTGTTCGCCACCCCTGTGAGACTGGATGATAGAAGTGGGTTAGTCTTAGGGTGATGAGACTGTTTTAGGGGCAGGAACACCCAGACCAGAAAAAAGCAATGCAAAAAATACTATATTCAGGACTCACCCAAATGAAATCATTTGTAAAAGATCCCATCTTCTGTACTCCCTATCAGTCAGGGAAGGAGCGAATTTGGCCACTATAACTGGGTGATGACTCCCACACAAAGATGTCTCAGGGAAAATAACTAGTGACAGCAACTACACCCCTTAGAAACCTTTCTGAGGGAGAAATTCCACATACAGAGGTCATTTCATAACCTCACATGCCTTGAAATCTCAACTCCACTATTTTCCACATGCAGATTCAGTCTACCTGCATTTTAAATAAATGCATTACTGTCCCACTGTGGAGATTTTAAGACTCTCCCCACCACCAAACACACAGGCATTCTGACATAGGATTAGATTAAATCGTTTCTGACCTAGCAGCCTTTATGTCCATAGCAAGGGAAAGGGGGAGGGGACTGGAGGCTCCGAAAACAGCATGCACTAAGTCGGGCCGGCTGCCCTTGGAAGAGAGATGATTAAATGCTGAGGTACAGTAATCAGGCTGGGATTGTCCCTGCATCTGCTCAGCCTGTGCCTGATTAGCCCTAATCTAGAGGCACATGTTAATCCAAGCTTGTATTCTGGGTCATTTCAATTGATTAAGCAATAGGAGCCCTTCATGTTCTACTTTAAAGGGCGTGGAGTTCTTTTTTTATTTCTTGGACAGACCCTGTACAGTCCTAGTAACGAGGACTGTACACAGGGCAGGTGTCCTTCCCTTTCACAAATGAGAGGCAAGCTCCTTTGGTAGGACCACGGGTTCATTAGAAAGGCACATACTGGGTGGCACCCATAGCTCAGTGGGTAGGGTGCCCGCCACATACACCCAGGCTGGTGGGTTCAAACCTAGCACGGCCAGCTAAACAACAATGAAAACTGCAACCCCCCCCAAAAAAACAGCCGGGCATTGTGGTAGGTACCTGCAGTCGCAGCTAGTTGGGAGGCTGGGGCAAGAGAATTGCTTAAGCCCAAGAGTTGGAGGTTGTTGTGAGCTGTGACTCCATAGCACTCTACCCAGGGCCACATAGTAAGACTTGTCTCAAAAAAAAAAAAAAAAAAAAAAAAAAGAAAGGCACATACTTATTACAACGTCCTGAAATTTTTGGCACCCCAATTTTAGAGGCTACATGAAACTCGAGAATTCATTCAGTTTAGCAAATATAGTTTTTTTAAGCTCAAAGGTAAACATAAAGTTTATTTTTAAAAAGTAAATACAGAGAGAGACTAAATAATTCTGTCCCCTAAATGACTGATTTATGGCAAAGCCAGGTGCCCAGGTTTTGGTCTGGGAGTGCTTCCATACACCAGAATGCCCTCAACACCTGACACCAGGGCCAGCATGGACCTTGGCGGGATAGGACTGTCCTCTCTGGTGTCCCTGCTGCTTCTCTGCTCAGGCTTTGTGGTAAGGTTTACAGAATTGGCCAAAATGGATAAAGAGGTCAAAGATGACTCAAAAACTTCAGGTCCCAGCACAAGGGTTTCCTTGTCAAATAGCAGTCACACTAAAATCCCTGGAGGAACTTGTGGCTCTAGGACCACATTTCCCTGTAAATGACAATGAGGCCTAAAACGGCTCATTCATTCACTTACTCATTTCTAATCATTTGGATATCATTCTTGAGGCCAAATGGTGAAATGAGCTCCTCTCAATCCTCCCATGCCATGAAGTGCAATTACATCCTTCCAGCTGCTCAGTCCATACACTTTGACCTCACATCCAAATATGTCAGCTACTCCTGTCAACTCTCCCTTCAAATATAAGCTCAGAACCCAAAACTTCTCCTGTTGCCTCAAACAAACACTATCAGTTCTTCCCTGGACTACATTTGAGCTTCTTTTGTGATCACCTGGCTCCAAATTTTGCCAGACGTAAATCTTAAAACTTTTATACTTTCTGTTAATAACAACAGAAAAGAAAAAAACTTTTATACAAAGTGATGAATATGGGCATATGCTCTGAAAATTCAGATCCCCGCGTGGGCCAGCTCTGGACACAACTCACACATTCCTCTCCCAACACCCTCCTCCCTTCAAGCCAAATGCCCTTGGAGGAGGAGCAGCTGGGAGACTGAGGGCAAGACAGACAGGAGATCACTGCACAGGATTCTTTCTTAAAGGAGCCTGCTCCTCTCATGAAGGCAACCATTCCTAAAACAGTAACCAATTCTTTAAAGGTCAACCCCTTTTCGGAGAACCTATACTTTAACAGGCACTTAATTTTTAAAACTAGGTAACACAGAGGACAAAGTAGAAAAACTACAAAAGGGTATGGAGTGAGAAAGAGTAAATTCCCTTCCTTCTAGACACTCAGGTTTATTTCCTAGAGGAACTAGGGTGGCTGGCTTCTGAGTTGGCTCACAGTCTACCCACCACAGTAAATGCATTTGAAAATGTGTATCTTCCCCATTCACACGATGTATACACTATTCATACTCTTTTGCACCTTATCTTATTAGAGATCTTTCCTTATAAATATAAAGAGAGCTACCTTTATTTTTTCTTTAAAGTGACTGTACAGTAGTCCATTGTACATGTATGGAAGTCCTTGAATTTGATTAACCAGTGCTCTGTTGACTTATACCTCATGATTCCAATCTTTTGCAATTATGCCAGCTGTACAGGTATGCAAGTATACTGTACTCTGAATGTATGCAAGTATACTCTATATAGCTGCAGGATAAATACTGAGCAGTACAATTTCTTGGTCAAAGGATCTTTATATTTTTAGATTTGATAGGTACAATAATAGGGGACTCTTCCTTCAATACCTTTTAAAGACTCAAAATACTTTATCTGTAAGTAGCAGAATTTAAAATTTAATGCATTATAAGAATAGAGAATAAATTTCTAGATGGGGGTTACCTTTGAATCTCTCAAATCATATAAGATTTTAAGAGACTCAAAGATTTTGACAAGTTTGTGAACTCATTCTAGAAAAAGTGCTACATACCTTATTCCTAAATATCACTACAGTCACCTTTGAAGTACTCTCCTTGGGAAGCTATGCACTGAGGCCAGTGCCTAGTCCATCCTTCAAAGCAATTTTGGAACTCCTTTTCTGGAATGGCCAGCAGAGGTCTTGTCATATTATCCTTGATATCCTGAATGTCATCAAACTGTCTTATTTCAATATTGCCTTTATCTTTAGGTAAACAAAAAAGTTACTGGGGGTCGATCAGGTGAGTAGGGAGTGTGTTCCAATACAGTTATTGTTTTTGTTTGTTTTTAAGACAGAGTCGCACTCTGTTGCCCTGGGTAGAGTGCTGTAGCATCATAGCTCACAGCCACCTCAAACTCCTGGGCTCACATGATCCTTCTTGCCTTAGCCTCCAGAATAACTGGGACTACAGGCATGTGCCACTGTGCCCAGCTAATTTTTCTATTTTTAATAGAGACAGGGTCTTGCTCTGCTAAGGCTAGAGTTATTATTTTTTTTAAGTTTTTATATTTTATTTATTTATTTATAGAGACAGAGTCTCACTTTATTGCCCTCAGTAGAGTGCCCTAGCGTTACAGCTCACAGCAACCTGCAACTCCTGGGCTTAGGCGATTCTCTTGCCTCAGCTTCCCATGTAGTTGGGACTATAGGCACCCACCACAATGCCTGGCTATTTTTTTGTTGCAGTTTGGCTAGGGCTGGGTTTGAACCCGCCACGGTTGGAATATGGGGCTGGCACCCACTGAGCCCACTGAGCCACAGGCGCCGCCCTAGAGTTATTTTTTTAATTGGGTGAAAACTCCCTCACAGAAAGTCCTGTGTAAGCTGGTGCATTGTTGTGATGCAAGAGCCATGAGTTGCTGGCAAAAAGTTCAAGTTGTTTTCATCTAACTTTTTTATGCAGCCTTGTTAGCATTCCAAATAGTAAACTTGGTTAACTGTCAGGTGGTACAAATTCATAATGATAATCCCTCTGATATCAAAAAAGGTTAACAACATTGTTTTGACTCTTGATTTGGACTGATGGAACTTTTCTGGTAGAGAAAATTGGTTGACTTCCATTGTACACTTTGATGCTTTGTTTCAAGGCCAAAGGTTTGGCAAACTTTGTATTTCCTTTGCTTTTTTCATTGGTGAGCTCCTTTCAGACCAGTTTTGCACACACCTTTCTCATGCCAAGATTTTCTGTTAAGATTTTCCTCTTTCCCTACTGATGTTTACTTGATCTATTATGCTTCTCATGGTCAGCTGACAATTTTAATACATAATTTGGCAAATTTTTGCAATGTTTTTGTCAGTTCTGCTTGTTTCTAGCCAATCCGACCTCTCATCTTCTTTTTTTTTTAGAGACAGAGTCTCAATTTATTGCCCTTGGTACAGTGCCGTGGCATCACAGCTCACAGCAACCTCCTGGGCTTAGGAGATTCTCTTGCCTTAGCCTCCTGAGTAGCTGGGGCTATAGGTACCCACCACAATGCCTGGCTATATTTTGTTGCAGTTTGGCTGGGGCCGAGTTTGAACCTGCCACCCTCAGTATATGACGCTGGCGCCCTACTTACTGAGCCACAGGCCCCGCCCCACTATAGTTTTCTTTATGGAATTATCCCAATAAACTTGGACTAAGATGTCCCTGATTTCACTTCCACTCCAGCCAAGTTTAATGAGAAATTTCACGTTTGTTCATTGCTCTAATTAAAGCTCTGACATTCTCACAATGGCACAGAAAACACAATAATGAATGCCACTCAGTAAGACACTGCCACATGTTGACGTGAATACAGCTGTGAGACACCAATTTAATAAGGTTATAAACCCTTACCAAGTTGTATAGTGCTGTCAACGTAAGTGCAGGGTGGCAATTTTGCGAAGTTAATTGTCAGACCTTGTATTCTGTCTCTGACAGTGGCACCAGGGAAGTGTTGTGGAAGACCCAGGGTACCAATGAGAATAACTGTAAAGGTTAAGGTCATAGCCTTACACACTCAGGATTTATCATTCATGAGCTGACCTACTCTATTCCTGATCTCTTCTGACTCATCATTTGCCCGCTCTACTAAAACTAGAAAAATTCACTGGGCGTTTTGGTGGATGCTTGTAGACCCAGCTACTCTGAAGGCTGAGGCAAGAAGATTGCTCAAGCCCAAGAGTTTGAGGTTGCTGTGAGCTATGACACCGTCACACTTTACACAGGCAACAGAGTGTGACTTTGTGTCTCCAAAATAATAATAATAACAAAATAAATAAATAAATAAAAATAAAAAGAATTTATTTATTTTTCCTAAGACTAACTTCTTTCAGTATTGCGTATTATCTGATGACTAAGTATACATATCACAACTAAATCTTAAAATACTGTTTGGCAAAAGCCATCCCATCTTACCAAAAAAAAAAAAAAAAGAAAAAGGCTTTTAGTAGCTTTCCAGTATCAGAAACGTAAATTCCAGATTAGCTAATAATAGAGGGAGTTTACACAGCCTTTCCCACAAATACCCTACATTATCCCTTCATTATAGCCATATCTGTTCCCTCAGTGTACCCTGAACACCAAATGTGCTTACTTGCTTGGGTAGATCCCTCTGCCTGGAATTACTTCCTGCTAATCTACGCCCTATCTTCCAACAATTTCCACATCTTTTATGGAGCTACCTCAGATGGATCAGCCCACTGTGTTCTCTCCTTCCTATGTTTATTGCCTCCACCATTCATTTGGCACCAGGTATGTGCTGACTTGTTTCCAAGTAGTCATTGCTTTTCTCTCTATAGATATGCTTGCTTATATTGCTAGCAGATCTGTTTTTGAAGACTGGGTAAGTTAAACATAGTAGGTGCTTGTTCAATAATTGATCACATTCTTCACGATTTTCAGAAAGTTGATTATACTCCTTTTATTTAGCCTTGCTCTCTGCAGACTGAAAAGCCTTGAAGTCTTTTACCCTGATCCAAAATGAAGTCAAATTCTCTCTATAACAACATTCTTAGGGTGATGTCACCAAATGCTGTATAGTTCATGTGCATTTTATGTGAGGAAAAATACTCTATTTCATTTCGATTAAGGGCTTTCCAGTCAGAAAGACCCACAAGTGAATCCTGGCTCTCCTATTTAATGGCTTGTGAGCCTTTGTTTCTTCATATGTAAAATGGTAATTACTAATCTCACTGAGCTGTTGAAGTGGACATGCGGACATATGCAAAGTCTGGTATAGTGACTGGCAAAGAGCAGGTCTACAGCCAATGTCAGCTGCTTTTTAAAGATGGTTGGAATAAGAAGTTTGATGTAGTCTGGATGTGGTCACAGAAAGAAAAGCAGATACAGCACAGATCCCTTTTCAGCAGTGGTTTGCTCCTGCCTTGAAGCAAATCATTTGCTAAAGGCCTTCAAAGATGTAAAGATTAGAGATAAAAGCCATGGAATCAGGCAGACAGACTGGCAGGCAGCTTCCCTTTTGAGCACAGTGTTGGTAAGAACTGGCATTGGAAGTACACTGTGCTGCAGGAGAGACAGCTGCCAGTCAAGGGCATCAGTGAATCAACAATCCAGGCTAAACCACTACTCAATGTTAAGAATGTCAGTATGACCAGGATAGTATAATATAATGTCATCACCCTGATAAATTTCTGAACTCCCCTAGAAACTAATAGAATAAAATTGAGTCAGCAGAGCACAGGGTTGTAGGTGTGGTTAGTTATCCAGCACCACAGCCTGCCCTCCCCCCACCCGACAAGACAGAGGAGGACAGACGGCCGGGGAAGAATGGGCCTTTCATTTACCCTCACAGTCTGGGAAACCTTTGGGAATTGTTGTTTGCTGTAACTGAATCTTTCGGCACAAAGGCCTTCCAAGTTGGTCATGGAAAAATCTTTAGTTGAGAAAAAAATATTGATGGTTGTGAGAGAAAAATAGAGATCTAAACAAATAATACACATATCAGTTGGCAGAAGAGAAATAATAAAACCCAAAGGCAAATTTATAGCACAATGCCTTCTGTAATTTATTGGACATGAAAGTAACTATATACAGTATATATCAGGAAAATACTGGCTTACATGGGTAACCAGGATTATGACTAGAAAGGACAGGAATAAATAAGAAAGAAATGAAATCATGCATTGTATTAAGTAATTCTCAAGTTTTAAAAGAGCCAACAAGGATGTCTACAGGTGTTTCTAGGCATGATAGGCAGGAAGCAGATCCTTTAAAAATCTTTCATTTGCAGGCCTGGAAAAATATTTATAATCAGTATCTAAGGAAAGTCATTATTATATGAGGAAAAACAGACATAGTATGTACTGACAGAAAAGTGGAAGAAGACAAAAGGAGATCAGGTAAAGAAGCTAGTCTATTAGGCAGGCAGCAGATAGAGAGGCTGAGAACAACAAAGGACAAACAGAGGGGAGGTGTGCGGCAAGGAAAAAAAGGTCACGAAGAGAAGATCAACATTAGGAAAGTAAGGCAAGGAAGAAAGACAAGCAGCATTTCTCTCCCAGTGCTTCTGTCTCTGTAATATTATCTGCTTCTGGGACATTTCATCTTCCTAAGATTAAAAGTCCATATTTTCTAAGTCCAAGGCTTTGGGGTGCATTTTTTTGGGGGTGATATTTATGAATTAAAAAATATCTTATATTGGGCAAGTATTGAATATTCTCATGAAGCCTCACAGGTGCCTTGGCACAATGGGCACTTCTCAGCACCCAAGGTTTTCTCCCTTCTTGGTAAACAATCTCAAGACTAACTTAGAAAAACTGCTTTCTGGAATAATGTTCAAAGCAGTGACTGGTTGGGACAGTATCACTTTGTCTTTTGCCTGATTTTACACATCACCAGGAAACTTCTCATGCCCTGTATCCCACAAGCCAAATGTTAAAAATTGAATTGATTTTTATTTTATTAGTGAATATCTTAAAACATGTTCTGGAGATATAATTTCATGATGTCCTTCTGAAATTACTGGGGATGCCCAGAAGCATTACAAAATCAGGATTTTGTGCTTCAATATTCAGAACTACCATGGTTTAGTATCCTAGAGACTGAGCTCCCAATGAGGTGTTGAACAAGGTAACTCTAAGGCCCACTGACCTGACCAAGAAGGCTTTGAACTAAAAATGGCAGGAGAGAAAACTGCTTCACCAAAGATTGTGGAATATGCATGTACTCTGGAGGCCAGTGATCTGACTATCCAGAGAAGGCAGGGGGTGCCCAGTAAATTCCCAGAAGAAATCACTGGGAACAGTGGGCACAACACTCAAGGGTTCCAAAGATTACATACCAGTGGACAGAGTATGGGTGATATATAGAGTAAACCAGTATTTTAAAATAGAAAGTGGAGCCCAGATGATAAACCTCAGAAGAAAGTCACCAAGCTACCTAAAAGCTAGCAATAGGTACAGAAATGAATTGCAGGCCCAGTTAGTAGTTACTCCGAGGTCAGAATGGAGATTTATTATTTTTTCTGTTATTTTCTTTTTTTATTTTTATGTATTTATTTAGACAGAGTCTACCTATGTTGCCCTCGGTAGAGTGCCTTGGTGTCACAGCTCACAGCAAACTCAAACTCCTGGGCTTAAGCGATTCTCTTGCCTCCGCCTCCCAAGTAGGTGGGACTACAGGCACCCGCCACAACGCCTGGCTATTTTTTTGTTGCAGTTGTCATTGTTGTTTAGTTGGCCTGGGCTGGATTTGAATCCGCCAGTCTCAGTGTATGTGGCTGGTGCCATAACCACTGTGCTAGGGGTGTCAAGCCTTCAGTTATTATATTCAAACTATTTTTTTCTTTTGCTTTATTCCATGATCCCCACCCCCTCCCTCCTTCCCTCTCTCTAATCTCCCCTTACCCCACCCCACACCGCATACTAGGTCATTAACTGTCCTCATATCAGAATTGAGTGGTGTGGATGCAGAGAAGGGAATGCTTCTACACTGCTGGTGGGAATGCAAGCTAATACGACTTTTTTGGAAAGAAGTTTGGAGAACACTCAAGGAACTAAAAGTAGACCTACCGTTCGATCCTGCAATTCCTCTACTAGATATATACCCAGATGATCAAAATTTATTTTACAACAAAGACATTTGCACCAGAATGTTTACTGCAGCCCAATTCATAATGGCCAAGACATGGAAACAGCCCAAGTGCCCACTGACCCATGAATGCATTAACAAATTGTGGTATATGTACACCATGGAATGCTATGCAGCCCTAAAAAAAGGTAGAGACTTCACATCTCTTATGTTTACCTGGATGGAGCTGGAACATATTCTTCTTAGTAAAGTATCTCAAGAATGGAAAAAAAAAGTATCCAATGTACTCACTACTATGAAATACTACTATATAATCACCTACACACTCATATGAATGGCAAAATGTAACTATAGTCCAGAAAGTAGAAGGGAAGAGGAGATAGAGGGGAGGGGAGGGGGAATATGGGAAGAGAGAGAGTATTTGGGGGGACCTCACCTAATGTGCATGATGCAATGGTACATTTCAAAAGTATTAAGAAATGAGTCTAATTATGATGGATGTGTTACTTAGTTCAATGTAAGCATTTCACATTATATATTGAAGCAGTACCCTGAACCCTATAAATGCATCAATGTACAAAGTTATGATTTAATAAAAAAATAATAAAATTAAAAAAAAAAAGAATTAAGTACATAGGATTCTTGCGATGCTTTACTAAGAATAATGTGTTTCACTTCCATCCAGGTTAATACGAAAGATGTAAAGTCTCCATCTTTTTAATGGCTGAGTAGTATTCTATATTTTCAAACTTTTTATTATGGAAATTTCAAATAGGCACAAAAGGAAAGCAGAGTACAATGAATTCTCATATCCCCATCATCCAGCCCCCAAAGATGTGCTCCTGATTTTTCAACCCTTCACTTAGCACAAAACCCCACACTAAAACGTTCTAAGAGCATTTAAAGGGCAGACTTAAATATGCTTTGGATAGTGAGACACCCAAAGCAGATGAGAAAGTGGAAATAAGCCAACGGTTACAGGATAGTTATGTAAAGAAATCCATCCCAATAAACATCTTGATCAAGGATTTCTCCTGCCTTTCCTATTCCTGTACTTAGCATAGTAGAATTGCTAATGGGGGCAAGTTCTTTATAAAAGAAAGGACTGATTGAGGCCGGGCATTTGAAGTTGTAGTGTGCTATGATTATGCCTGTGAATAGCAATTGCACTACAGTGTTCCAGTCTGGGCAATGCAGTGCGTCTCTGTCTCTTAAAAAGAAAGAAAGAAACAAACAACACCAGGTGCAGTGACTCAGTATCTGTAATTCCAGCACTTTGGGAGGCTGAGGTGGGAGGATCACTTGAGGCCAAAAGTTTGAGAACAGCCTGGGCAATAGTGAGACATCATAATTACAAAAGATTTAAAAATTAGCACAGCACATCTGTAGTTCCAGCTACTCAGGAGGCTAAGGAGCCCAAGAGTTTGATGCTGCAGTGAGCTGGGATGACATCACAATATTGTAGCCTGGGCGACAAAGCAAGACCCTGTCTCAAAAAAAAAAAAAAAAAAAAAAAAAAAGAAAGAAAGAAAAGAAAGAAAGAACAAACGAACGAACGAAGAAAGAAAAAGAGAAAGAAAAAGGAATCCCAGCTAATAAATGAAAAAGAAACAATAATATTAAAAATCAGATTATGAATGGTTTTGATTATCATAATATCAGATTATGAAGTGACCAGGTGACAGGGAGTGCAGTTGGGAATTAACACCATCCACGTGGGAAGCAGTGCCTGAATGACAGCTCTCAGAGTTATTCTACCCTCCAGCTGCTTCCTTCTTCCCCCAAAGATGAACCCACCTGTGGCCTTGTCAGTCAGGATCCACTTGCATCCTGCACGATCTGCCATAAAGAGGCCTGACAATAACACAGAAGTGTTAAAAAAGCACCGGGCAAGATGGGCGACCAGACCTGCTGCAGCTCTGCAGCCTCCCGTGCACACCCCGCGAACAGGGTACGCAGCGTCTCTGACATCCACTTAGAGAGGGTTTTCCACAGCCTTGAGTACACATGTCAGCACACCGAGTGCTAATGGTGCAGATGTTTGTAAACACATATCTTGCAGCTTAACTCCTAAACTGAAGGGAGGCTAGGCATTTCCCCCATACCTCCCCCTCTACCCTGGAATTTATGACGTGGTTTTCCTGTAGCAGACTTACCTTCCTAATTATGTCTTCCTTAAGCTAATATGAAAAGTAGTATCTATTCCCTGAGTACCTGGCAGCTGGATGGGGGACAGGGAGCAGCAGAGGAGATGGACCAGGCTTACACCGACTTGCCTAAAAACAGTCTAAGGATTTAAAATGTGTCACAAGTAATCTGCATAACAGATAATCTGTATGTGACAACTACAAATTGACTATATTTACATTTATAAAACTGTAGGCTACTTCTGTCTCTTAAGGCTGCTGTGAGGACAAGTAACATCATGTTTACATAATTTAGGCTCTTGAAAAAGAAAGACACTAAGTTTGAGGTAGTACTGTTATTTCATATGGGCTTTTTCTGAGGAATCAAAGCAACTGTGTAGCAACTCCTGGACGCGGATAAATAGAAACAACAAGATTAAAGGCCATGTTCTTGGTCCCGAGAGTTGCTGAAGAAGGAAGGTACTACAGCCCAGTGTTCCACTTCTATGAGCACTGTCCATACAATGAACAATTCATATTCACACTTTCGGCCCCTGCGTAGTTCACATGTCCTCTTGTTACAAGCTCTGTTTAATGAGAAAAGAGTTGTCCAGTCCAATGGCAGGGCTGTGAAAGCTCCAGAAGGCCAGGGAAAGGGTCAGCTGAAAGTGCACATTCCTATAATTAATTTCCTTTCTCATTTGCTATAGTTCAGTTTTTGAATGTTGTGTGTTTTGCAAGGGATAGTTGTAGAAAAAGGACATGAAATTCTTGGAGGAAAAAAATGAAAAGATAAAGGATAACACAGTCTAGAAGAAACATATAAGTTCTTCTAGAAACATTCTAGCAAATTTCACTTTCCCCTCCTAATAAGACTAAAATAGTAACTCCAAGGCTTCCTTAAGTAGTCAAAGACATTTCAAAAGGTTCAGACCAATCTCTGAAACAGTGCTGTCCACTAGAGCTTCCTGCGATGGCGGACATGTCCTATAGTATGCTGTACAAGACAGTGGCTATAGAGCACTTGAAATGTGGCTGCTGTGAATGGAGAAATGAATTTTTAATTTTATTCAGTTTTAATTAAAGTTTAAATAGCCAGAGAGAAGCTATAAAATCTTTCCAGAGCATCCAGTGTGCCAACTCTACATCATGTGTATCAGACACGCACATATACCACACAGTATAACACTTGAGTTGCCTTTGTTTAGATGAAAATTTAGTCTGAAATTGGATGCTTTTTATTTACCTAAAATATATTTTCTTGGTATTTCCCTTATTTACATCATAGGTTCTTTCCTTTACTGTCCAACTCCACCAACTTACTGTAATACTCTCCCACCCTCTTGGCCCCTCTATGAGAAACTCTATCAGCATTTCAGAACAATTCAGTAGAGATATATGTTGTTGTGCTGCAAACAAGGAGAGGCTGGGCTGGGCAAACTCAGAAGACTTGCTGGACACCTCTTCAGCGAGCCAATCTGATAGCATGGCTTTTATAGTCTCTCTCAGAGCAGTGTCTTAGTTTCCACACTTAGACTCCTTCAATGATTCTCAGATCCAATAGCTAGCTTTACAACAGCGAAGATGTTTTTATTAATTTCACTTCGAAAACCACAATTAGGCTCTGAAAATCTCTAAATTAGGGCCTTTCTAATAATGAAGATTTGGTGTAATTATAATGTCACAGGCAATTGTGCTGACAAAGCAAAACCAATATGTCTCCTAGTTGGGCCTTTGCCCTCGGTCTGACCAACAGGAGGAGAAAAGAGGCTTTGTCAGGAGCAGATGTGCAGTGGGAGGCCCCGGGAAAGCAGATCTGTTGAATGAAGCAGGTGCCACTTAGACATTCACTTTACTGACTCCAACCACAACCTCCCCTTCATTTGATATCCTGCCCTTGGCAGGAGGATGGAGAAAGAGCATCACACAAAAAGGAAGCATGTTTATCCTGTTCAGATTACTGCTTCTGCCAGACTACTGCTGCTGGGTTCTGCACATTTGCTCTTTATTAAGCAAATGTTAGAGCTGGGTGCTGGGAAGTGAATCCCTGTATTTACACAGGTAATCTGAGAGCCAGAGGGCCCCAAACCATCCTGGCTGCGATGTGCAAGCTATTAGAGTTAATAACAGTGCGCTGACATTCCTTCAAAATCTTAATGGAAGTGTAAATAAAAAAAGAGGAAAGTCCCCTTTTACCTAAGAACCTTAAAAACTTTATTCTGTAAGAACTTTTCCTATTCCCAAATTCTGGTTTCTATGTAAGCAGTGATTAATGCCCTTATATATCTCCTTAATAAAAACTCACTTTTTCGTCCATGTATGGAATAGAATTAACTCCAATTAAACCTGCGAAGCATGGCTCTGCAAAAAAACTCCCTTATAATATGTCTCCCTGAAAAAAACAAACAAACAAAAAAACTCCCTTTACAGAATATTGCCTGTAATGACAAGCATCAAGATTTTGTCTTGGTTACCAGGAATTAGAATCATCTAAGATCAGAATCTGTCTTTCATCTATAAAGATTCAGAAAGTTCTGGAGACTTAAAGGGAAGGTGAATGAGGTAAGGAAACATGTAATTTGGCCTTGAGGACACTAGGGATGGAAAGGAGACCGCGGTCAGTGGTGTCCATCTTACAGATGGCAGGGACATTCCTGGGAATCTTTGCCCAGAATGTCCCCAGCTCAGATTGCTGTCCTGTTCACAGAATAGTGCACTGGCTCATCGAGTTCCCCCAAGCTGAGAATACCTGACACAGTCAGATCAAAGAGTGGATGTTGAAGGCATGCCAACCTGGCCTGACAACATGTGCTGATTCTCTGAGAAGCCAACTCTTGAGGCCTCCAGCCTTTAACAGGGAAAGTTTCCCAGATCCGTGCTCTAGCTTAGATGAGTACTGAAACGAGAGACTAACATCTAGTGGTTTATCATTTCATCATAAATACTCTCCATGTCCAGTTTTGTTGTGTAGTTTATAAGTCTTCCAGTAGCAGAACCCAGGTGAGCAAGCAATCCTTGGTATAGAGGTAAGTGCCAGAGGACACCCCAGTTTATAAAGGCAGAGGGAGAATGACACATCACCTCTGGATCTGCAGACACTGCAAAGACAAAGATGGGCCTAAACCTACAATCAGGGACCTTTGACACTCTCACAACACAGTGCTGCTGTTTCTGAAGGTGTCCACAGCTCAGCATCTTTGCAGGAGGCAAAGAAAAGCACCACAGAACCCAGACAACTGGAAATGCCTATAGCTGCGGAGGACATATCTGAGGAATGACGGGGAAGGCCTGGTAATTCTAGAGAACTGAACCTCAATATGTCTAAGGGATATAATAAATCAATGAAGGAGGCTTCCTGAAGTGGGGTTCTTGGTGTGATTCATGACCTCCTCCCTGCAAATGGAGGCTTACTAGCCTGTGTCCTAAAAATGTGTCCCAGAAGTGCTAAAAGTGAACCCTCTGAAGATTAATTCTCTTCCCTTTCAGTGTGAGTGTTTAATAATGATAGTAACAGTAGCAGTGGTAGCAGCAGTAAATGCATGCTTATGATGCCCCAGGCACTAAAGTTAGTAGGGCTCGATAATCTCTGCTGCCCCCAAATTACTGCTATCAATGCATTTCCCCGGATGACAGGGACAGGGGAACGGGGAAAACTACCACTTCTTTCTGAGTGCATATTCTGAGTGCTATTCCTTATTTTGTACATCAGGAGGTAATTATGAAGGGAGGAGGGAAGCAGGAAAAGTTCAGGAATGGAAGAATCACCACTGAGCTATCCCTTCCTTCCCTCAACGCCATGGAAAGAGCTAGGTAACACACATGGGGCAGAGAACTGTGCACTGCCTTGCGTGTTCCAGAATTGAAGGCCCCATTATATATTTCCATGTTCCTATTTCTCAGCAGCAACCACATTTCACTGTGAAATTCATCCAATAGTACAGTTCCTTTAAGCCTTATGATACACCAGGCTTTGCATATTTGATCTTTCGGGGGCCACTGTAGATCCTATTAGAACATCTGGCTGCAGATATCTATAGACAAGAGGAGAAACCTGTACTTGTGAAGAATCTAAGTGGAAATATGCCAAGTAGCCTGGCTAAAAGTGAGTCTAGGTGTCACCACTGACTCCTGTCTCAGGTTTTTCTGCTCGGATTCTGTAGTGCATAAAAATAGGCGAGTTCTTCTTACAGCCCTCTTGCCCTGCTGTTTACTGGCTGAAGATTCCTGCAGTCACATGGTAGTTTGTTGTTATGTTTTTTAAAGCAAAGACATGCTGTCTGTGAGCTGAGAAGGCCACTGTGGGAAAGCTCACAAAGTATTTGTGTTGCCCTCTGCTATGCAGGAGGGCCAAAATGTGCCTGAAGATGACCTGACAGTACTTTTACTACAGAGTTTATTTATTGTTATTTTTATTTATTTATTTTTTTGAGACAAAGCCTCACTATACTGCCCTCAGTAGAGTGCTGTAGCATTATAGCTCACAGCGATCTCAAACTCTTGGGCTTAAGTGATTCTCTTGCCTCAGCCTCCCAAGTAGCTGGGACTACAGGTGTCCGCCACAACACCAGGCTATTTGTTGTTGTTGTTGTTGTTGTCATTGTTGTTTTTTGCAGGCTGGGGCTGGGTTTGAACCCGCCAGCCCTGATGTATGTGGCTGGTGCCCTAAGCACTGAGTACAGGTGCCAAGCCTTTACTACAGCCTTTAGATCAGTGCAATCCAACAGAACCTTCTTCAAGGATGCTCTGTATCTGCATAGTCTATTACAGTAACCACCAAGTACATGTGCCTATTTAAACATAAACGTGAATAAACTACACTTAAATTAAAAATTCAGTACCTTAGGCACATGTGGCTATTCAGCACTTGAAATATGATTGTGACTGATAAATGCCTTTAATTTTAATCAAGTTACGTTTATATCACGTATTTATTTCTCTGCTAAGATTTGAATTCTACTAAAGTGATAAAATATAGCTGTCACCATTTCTTAAAATATCCCGCAAAATAGTCACCACACCAAGTAGCAGCATAATCAGGTGAATAGCAAAGACCATGACTGTCATTTACCTTCTTTACTTCCTAGGTTGGACAGGTTGGCAAGAGGGAGTGAAGGGAAAGGAGTAAGCCTACGTGGAGCAGAAGTTAGAGTACTGGAGGTCAGGGTTTGAGCCCCAGGTTTGTCATTCATTAGCTGACTTCCCAGCTTTAGCTACCTCTGTAGAGAACAGGGCTCATGAGATAATGTTCTACCTACCTCACTGGTTGGTGGTATACTTACATGGGAAAAATCCTGTCTGCAGAGCAAGCCTGTTTCCCAGAAGGGCAGGGGGAGGACACTGAGGCACCTCTCTACCCACCCCCCCCCCCCCGGCACACTGCCACTGTGCCCAGCACATAAGCGAGTTCACGCTTGTGTACTCTCCCCACTTCTGTTCTTTCTGAGTCACAGCTCACAGTTCTCATCTTGTCTCTTATAAGAAATAATCTTTTCAGGTCTAGGAGTGTGTTCTCCTTCCCTTTCATTTAAGATGATCTAAAGGGGACAAAGTTGTAACACAAATTGAGTCTTCAGTGTTTTTTCTTACAGAGTAGGCAATGCCTTAGCTTGGTCTTTTCTTTCAAGTCACCTTATCAACAAAGGGGTGGGTGGAAAAGAGGGCCATTTACCTTCAGGAGGGTGATCTAAAACCCACAGCTACCATATGTGCTGCTCTGTAGGGACCTCGAAGATGGGAGGCTCGTATCATGGGACTCACAGCTCACAGAAAAAACAGTTGCTTAGGGGCTGCCTGCTTCAAGTCCTGGAGACATTGAACTTTGAATTAAAAGTACAAAAAAAAAAATCACAGAATTCAATAGCACTTTTAAAGCTATATTTATGCTTTACAGCGACTGAAAATACACTCTTACAATAAAACTTTATTTAATACATTCATTTAAACTTTAATTAAAATACTGAGGCAAAAATGATTTTGTACATATTGGAGTACACATTAGTGACCTTTTGTGGGGGGCAACACTGTCAAAGTTCCTAATTAATTTAACATTTTGCATCTGAACTGACTTTTTTAAGAACAAGTCCATGATGTGGATGTGTCCAGAGAATGAGGAGCACATCTGGAGATGTATTTTATAACACACCAAGATGAGGACTGGCACTTTACCTCTTATTTTTAAAGAAGAGCTTGAACAGAAGGACATGCAGTAAGAAAAATGGGTGATGGTGGTGTTGAGGAAAAAGCGAAAAAAGTCACCCTTCACAATGAAAATTAAAGATATAATTCTGTTAAGATTTGAAGACAGACTGCCATTTTAGGAGCAGAAAGGCCACCTAGTTACTGCAAACTACGTACTAAAAGATGACAGCAGCCCTAGACAAGGACAGTTACAGAAGCAAAAGTGAGAATCTTTAAATAATGTCACCTTGTATTTCCTTCAATCAAGGTTATAGAAAGGGCTTCAGATCTCTCCCATGTTGATAGTTCTGGGACAGTTGTAACATCATCTCTGGTTACCCCTGATTTTTTTTTTTTTTTAGAGATGAGGTCTTGCTGTTGCTCAGACTGGTCTCCAACCTGTGAGCTCAGGCAATCCACCCACTTCAGCCTCCCTGAGTGCTAGGGTTACAGGTGTGAGCCACCACGCTCGGCCAACTTAATGTGTTTTTGATTAATGATAGAGAAGAAACCGATGCTAATAGTTAATAATAATCTCATGTTTATGATGTAGCTACATGCCAGACACTGTGCTAAACCCATGAAAGGAATCATACCTTGTTTGAGGCTCATAACTCTCTTATGAGTTTAGAACTATCATTATCCTAATTTTACAGGTAAGGCTTACAGTGGTTAATTTGCTTGCCTAAGATTACAGAGCTAGCAGTATCACTCCTTTGGGTTATCTCATTTTCTTTGCCCCTGCTTTCAGCTCTATACCAGGAAGCCACAAAATTAAATGACCCTTGCCATCACTTTCTACGGCATGGACATGGACAGCAAGGGAGTACCTCTGATCTAGTTACACATCTGATCAAAACTATGGATCCCAGGAAAACAAATAATTTTGAACAGAATTTCTTAGGGTCCACAGACCCCAGGTTAAGGATGCTCTAATACTGTTATACAGATAAAATACTGTAATACTGTAATACGGATAAAAAAGGTTTTCATAGAAAGTGAAATGCACATGATCTTTAGATCCAACAGTACAGAACTGGCCTTACAGCTGTCCTATCTCATTTGGGAGTTTAGAAATGCCTATTCCAATCTCTCATGCAAAGAGCACATACAAGAATCTTACTCCTTTCTTTGGACCTTGTGTTTGTCCTTGCATGTCATCTCTTGGTTACCTTTCTTGCTAAAAAGATTAATTTTTAAGAAGCTATTCTAATGAGTATAGCTGAGATGAAATTTGACTGAGGAAATATATTTTTTAAAGTTTTTAATAAAGTCAAAGAAAAATAGACGTGAAAATGTGAAGACACGCTTAGTGTCAAGACAAGATAGAATTTTTTCTAAAGGTGTTTTTAAAATGATTTAATTTGGCAGTTGGAATGGGCAGAAGGTACATTTGTTTTTTTGTTTTTGAGACAGAGTCTCATTATGTCACCCTCGGTACAGTGCTATGGCGTCACAGCTGACAGCAGCCTTAAACTCTTGGGCTTAAGCGATTCTCTTGCTCCAGCCTTCCAGTAGCTGACACTATAGGCGCCTGCCACAACGCCCGGCTATTTTTGTACATTTGTTTTATAATACAGCAAATCTGAGTAAGGTATTTCAGTTTTAGGAAATTTTACATCTTCAGGGAAAACATCAGAGACAAGACTGTTGCCAGGGACAGACCAGAATAAGGAGGGACATACTGCACTGAAGATAAATGAGAAGGGCTGTTCTTTCTCTAAGTGTACTGTTAATGCCTTGTAATTGGCTTTAATTTTTAAACACCCGTTTCCCCATTTCCCTTCATTCAGGGTATGATGAAGGTTGAGACCTCAGGCCTTAAGCAGGATAGCCTAATGGTAATGGGTGGTTTCTGAGTCTTCAGTGTTGAACAAAGTTTTGAGCTGCACTCCAGACTCTCTAGGGGACCCCATTCAAGGACTCAAGGCAGAGCAAAGGGAAAAACTCAGTGAGGAGCTGGGGAAACAAATGAGCAGCAAACAGGCCCTAGGCAGAAATTCACACTTCTCAGTAGGGTCTCTATTTCTCTAAAAACAGGGGGGAAAGGCTAAGAGTCCTGGCATACACTAAAGGGCAGCAGGAGGGCCTGGGTGAGCAAACAACTCTCTGTTGAGTAAATTTACTGCCTTCTCAACATCATCTGTTTTCCTCTAAACAACTTCCTCCTCCTCCCTACTCCACAGACCACTCCAATCAAATGAAAACAAGATAATTTAACTACTTGCTAAGTGGTCTTTTCACTGAAAACAATTCAGTTTGACAGCCAGCTGATGACCGTTTCTGTGAATTCTGCACCTGGAGAGGGACACAGACCTGTAGGATCCTTGGGCTAGAAAAGGCAAGCCTGTGTGTGCACAGAGGGAAGAGCTGCTAAGCAGGTGGTGGGAGGCATCAGGAACCACCAGAGCAGCCCTACAGTCATTAGGAATATCTGGGCAGACAGGTCCTGTGGCTAAGCTAGACTATGGCCAGCAGCATCTGGCAGGGATGGGGGAAAAGTTTGACATTCCCAAACATATTTGTTCAACTAGGAAGACAGTCATCCCTCTGCATTTGTGGAGTCCAGACAGGAATCTAGAGCTCACATCAAAGGGAGACAGCCTAACATAGTGGTTTGGAAATAAAACTGTCTGAATTCAAACTCTGCTTCTGCCACTCTCTGTGAGCACATGGTCAAGTTACTGAACCTGTGTCTCAGTTTCCCTGTATGTTAAATGTGTGTAACAGTGTTTACCTCATAAAGTTGTTCTGGGTTTTAAATGAAAACATTTAGCAGAATGCTTGTACATAGCAAGCATTACATAGATGTCTGTTAAATAAATAAAATTAGTGGAATGGGACTGAGCAAGAATGCCAGGTCAGTAGCTAAGTATGTTGATGTCCTACCTCAGAGAGCTTCATCCCCAGTGTCACCTTTCAGTACAAAAAATGAAATTAAAAAAGTCAAAAAGACAGAAAGGAGAAATTAAAATTTCAACGTGCAACAACATTTGCTATGATGCACTCCCCATAACCCATGCCCAGGAAAAGCTAGGGTAGAAGGAGAGGAGAAAACTTAAATGGAGTCGATTTTATAACTTGTTAGTGGTTCTACTAAAAGACTTGGCAGGATTAAAAAACAGCTAAAATAGGCTTGGTGTAGAAGCTCACACCTGTCATCCTAATACTCTGGGAGGATCGCTTGAGGTCAGGAGTTTGAGACCAGCTTGAGCAAGGGCAAGATCCCATATCTACAAAAAACAGAGTAGAGCATGGCATGTGCCTAAAAGTCCCAGCTACTGGGGAGCCTGGAGCCCAGAGTCTGAGGTTGTACTGAACTAGACTAATGATACCATAGCACTATAGCCAACGCAACAGCATGAAATACAACTCTGTCTCAAAAAAAAAAAGCTAGAATAAGGCTTGTTCTTCTAAATGAAGAATTCCCCAATTTTATTTCAACTTCAAAGATGGGCCTTTTCACTCTGTTAATAATAGCATTGCAATGATAAAATATTATAACATTTTGAAAAATATGATACAAAGGACAGACCAAGTAAATGGAAATAGAAGTATTCCCCCAAAGACTCTGAACAGTCAATTTAAGAATTCTGCATATGACAATAATGACATGTCATTATCAGTGCTGAAAGGATGGATTTCTTTAACAAAACAAATGGTGCTGGAATAATTAGGCTATGGGGAGGATCAATTTGGATTCCTACCTAATGCCATACACCAAAATAAATTATTTACTATAAAATTTTGGGACCATATTAAAACAAGAAGAAAATATAGTTAGATACTTATCTAATTTTGAGGGTAGAAAAGGCCTATTTAACATAAAAGCAAAGAGAAATAATTAGAGAAATGAAAATGAAAGTTAACAGAAGTGAAATAAAATAAACTGAGAAAAAACTATTTATAATATGCACAGTAAAGGGGTTACATCCTTAATATTTGAAGAGCTTTTCCAAATTAATGTGAGAAAGATAAAGACTCCAATACAAAAATGGGCAAAAAACTCAAGTAAATAAGTAAAAGAGAGAAAACATTTATCACTATTATAAAAATGCTACAGACATGGTAGCTCATGTCTGTAATCACAGTACTTTGGGAGACTGAGGTAGGATTGCTTAAAGCCAGGAGTTAGAGACCAGTCTGGGCAACAGAGTGAGATCTCATTTCTTAAAAAAAAAAAAAAAAAATTAACTGGCTATGGTGCTGCCCACCTGTAGTCCCAGTTACTCAGGAGGCTGAAGTAGGAGGATTACTTGAGCCTAGTAGTTCAAGGCTGCAGTAAGGCATGATCATGACACTGTACTATAGCCTGGGCAACAGAGTAAGACCCTATCTCTATAAAAGGAAAGAAAAAGCAAATTAAATAAGTAGGCAAAAATATTTAATTATGCTGATTAATACTGATTTATTAATCTAGTGCTGGTGAGAGGTAAAAAAGCAGGTTCTCCAGCCTTGCTGGAAATAGGCAAGTATGGGCAAGGCAGAGTAGATAGCAAAGGTGTGGGCAAGATTTTGTACACATAGTATTATTTTTATTGTACAAATTATTAATAACTTTAATTATTAATAATAGGGGATTGGCTAATTATAGACAAGTTAATAAAATAGTATCAAGCATTAAAATGATCTTTTAAAAAACTTTAATTATGGCTTGGCGCCTGTAGCTCAGGCAGCTAGGGTGCCAGCCACATACACTAGAGGTGGCAGGTTTGAATCCAGACAGAGCCAAACAAAATACCGTATATACTCGAGTATAAGCCGAGCTTTTCCTGGCACAAAATTTGTGCCGAGTTCGGGTTTTTCAGCACAAATTTTGTGCCGGAAAAAACTCGGCTTATACTCGAGTATATACGGTAGCTGGGCGTTGTGGTGGGCGCCAGTAGTCCCAGCTATCTGGGAGGCTGAGGCAAGAGAATCACTTGGGCCCTATTTGAGGTTGCTGTGAGCTGTGATGCCACAGCACTCTACCCAGGGTGACAGCTTGAGACTCTTGTCTCAAAAAAAAAAAATTAATGATACAAAAATGGTTCAAAACAAGTTATAAAATAGTACTCATAACATGATCCTACTTAGGTTTGGAAAGATATTTTATGAATAGGAGAAAAAGGTTACATTAAAAAAACCCAAGACTTTAACATGGGAATGTAGATGATTTTTTTTTTTTTTTGAGACAGGTTCTCTGTCACCCAGGCTGGTGTGAAATGGCATTATCATAGCTCACTGCAACCTCAAACTTCTGGCCTCAACCGATCCTCCTGTCACAGCCTCCTCGGTAGCTGGGACTACAGGTATGCACCACTGCATATCTGGCTAATTTTTCTATTTTTTTGTAGAAATGGGTTCTCGCTCTTGCTCTGATTGGTCTCAATCTCCTGACCTTGAGTGATCCTCTCAGAGTGCTAGGATTATAAGTGTGAGCCACTGCACCTCACCCCAATAGATGATTTTTATAATCAGCACCAAAAAAGAAAAAGAAAAAAAAAAACTCCAGCAAGGGCTGTCTATGTTCCCCTTTTTTTCCGGTGGTATCATTAGAAAAGAGTATCAGTTATTTTAGAAAATACTGATACTTTCTTAGCACCTCCGGTAAGAGGCTTGATTATTTGTGAACTTCAGTTATCTGTTTTGTTTTCCTCCAAGTAGTTTTTAGAAATTAAAGATAGCTGTGTGAATCTGTGATAAGATCTCAGAGCATTTCTGAGGTGGCCAAGTGCTAATATAATTCTTATCTTTCATTATTTTTGCTGCAATAGGAAGGAAGGGAAAGGTCTGCAGGCCTGGTCCTCTGAGGCTTGCTAACAGTGGGTGTCCAGGTCTGGGTGAGAGGTGAAAGGCACTTCACAAGGAGCTCCTCAAGCCCACATGAATGCCTGTATTCGCTGGTCCTGCAGGCCAAGAGTTCTGGAGCACAAGGGTTCTGAGGCCCAGTGAAAGGAAACAAATAGGATGACCTCTTAAAGTCCTCAGGGTGCACAGATGCAGGGTGCAACATTTTCGTCAGGTCTGCCCTGGTGACCTGGAATTTAAACTTCTGCCATGCATGGGTCATTAATTGTCTTTACCCTGAGAAACACCATCCTCTGTAGCCTCCCCCGCCCAGTCACCCCACTGGCTACTGTCTTTTCCTAAGCTCATTCTTTCATCCCTGCTAAGTCCATCCCACAAACTCTGCTTTAGGCCTGAACATATAATATCAAATTGCTCTTAGGAGAGTCATCTGCTAGTTGGACTTTTACTGAAACCATACTCTGAAATATGGAATGCAATTTTTCTCAGTAATATCCATTTCCACATAAGTTTTATGACAACAAATGGCACTTGTTCTGCTATTATCTAGTTCTACCCTATTTAAACACACACACACACCCCACACAAAAACACATTTGGCCTACAGGCAGACACCATAAGCTTGTTATTATAGAAGTTACTAACACTGGCAACAACACTTAATCTGAAAGAATGATGAAAAGAGAACCCCTACAAGTCTAGACAGATACTAAATTTTCTGATTAAGTGGGAATAATGTGGTTCTAGTCCCAGAGTAAATCCTATAGCACTCTGGGTAAAAATGTTAGAAGATGGAAGGAATCTCAGAATTATTTGGATAACATCTAATACTATATTCAGCTGGGTGTGGTAGCTCACACCTGTAATCCTAGCACTTTGGGGGGCCAAGATGGGAGGATCAATTGAGGCCAGGAGTTCAAGACCAGCCTAGGCAACATAGCCAGACTTTATCTCTTTAAAAAAAAAAAATAGCTAGGTGTGGTGGAGCTCACCTGTAGTCCCAGCTACTCAGGAGGCTTAAGCTGAAGGATCACTTGAGCCCAGGAGTTTGAGGTTGAAGACAGCTATGACACCACTGCACTCTAACCTAGGCAACAGAGCAAGACCCTGACTCAAAAAAAAAAAAAAAAAAAAAAAAAAAAAATGTACAATATTAGATTCATTCTCTGGATTCCTAAGGTCAGATAAAATAATTGGCCTTTGCCTAAAATTGCTGGGATAAAGCACAAGTCAAGGATTTGATTAACTATGGAAAAGTTGTACTGACAAGGAATAGCTCCAAATTTTCAGGCCTGAGTTCAGCAAGTGCTGACAATCACAAACTAGGGCCTGTCTGCTCTAGAGGAACTGGCTTTTAGGATATAAACCGGAATTACCACAAATACAGCCAATAACATGAAATCACACCAACTGATTCTAACAACCCAAGGCTACTGAAAAGAGGCAGCTTCCAGTGATTAACAGCAGCGGATGTGGTCCCACTTTATTGTATGGCTAAACAGGACTACTTGGCTAGAAACCCAGAGAGTCCTTAGACTTAACATAAATTCGTTCATCTGACACTGGGGAGGAGTCAGTACTGTAAAGCAGTCTGATCTCTCCCAAATATGTCAAGTTGATTAGAATGGATAACAAAGTCTCCTGCCAAGACCACAGTTCTATAGTGTGAATTACACTTTAAGGAGAACGCCACCTAGCCAGATATCCTTCCCATCGTTTAGGGTAGATCAGAATTACCATGAGGGATAAAAAAAGATAAGAAAATAGGGATAGGATTCTTGCTACAGAGAGGTTTTCCTTAATTCTACCTATGGCCCATTTCATCCTGAATGTGCTTGGCTATAAGATGCCCCTTATCCTGCAGCAGTGTGGCTAAGATCAACTCTGTCTTGATTTAGGTTAGTTTATGAAAGCCCCTAGCCCTATAGAAAAAAAAGGTTGTATTGAATTTTTTTGGCTCTTGTTGGAAAATGATTCCCAGAAGCCACATGGCTCTCTGAATCTCTGAATATCCTATGTATTTCTTCTCTGGAGAGATAGAAGTACTTTGTTTCCTCCTACCTCTTCAAAAACTTTTCCACTTAACAGCATATTGAGTTTTTAGAGGCCTACCCCCAAAACAGCGCCAAGAACTTTTCTTTCAGCCACTAATGCCATTAAGGAACTTTCTGCCTAAAAAAATATGTTATTTATCTATCCTCTTTCCAGGATTCTTTTTTTTTTTTTTTTTTTTTTTTTTGTTGAGAAAGATTCTCACTTAACCGCCCTCAGTGGAGTGCCGTGACGTCACAGGACTCAAAGCAACCTCTAGCTTCTGCGATTCTCCTGCCTCAGCCTCCTGAGCAGCTGGGACTACAGGCACCCGCCACAACGCCCAGCTATTTTTTGGTTGCAGTTCGGCTGGGGCTGGGTTTGAACCCGCTACCCTCGGTATATGGGGCTGGCGCCCTACTCACTGACCCACAGGTGCCACCCAGATTTTTTTTTTTGAGACAGAGTCTTACTTTGTCACCCTTGGTGACAGAGTGCTATGGCGTTATATAGCTCACAGCAACCTCAAACTCTTGGGCTCAAGTGATTTTCTTGCCTCAGCCTCCCAAGCAGCTTGGACTACAGGCACCTGCCAGAACACCTGGCTATTTTTAGAGATGGGGTCTTGCTCTGGCTCAGGCTGGTCTCGAACTTGTGAGCTCAGACAATCCACCTGCCTTGGCCTCCCAAAGCGCTAGGGTTACAGGCGTGGGCCACTGCGCCCTGCCCCTTTCTAGGACTTTAAAGCAACAATGTCTGAAAAACTATAGAGTACTTAATTTGTCTCACTTAAGTATCTAAGTATATATTATTTTTTAAAATCTAAGAAACAAAAATACAGAGTTTCTCAGAACAGGGCTGGTCCTCCTCTTTGATCCAGATTTCTGAGGTACTTTCCTAAAAGCTGGATCCACTGGAGCTGTACATTTTTGCCACCATATTTCTATGAATGTTATCCCTTTTGTTTATTTGAGATTATGCACCAATATTCAGGAAGTAAAAGAGCTGGGGAAGAAGGGTAGTGATGGTGGCATGATACTGGCTAAATCCAGAAGTCTTTTGTCAGGCCCCATATAAAAGGCAGAACCCACTGTACCAACCAGAGAAAGTGCCTTCATCACATGCTGCTGCCTGACCCTGTGGACAGGTAAGACAATAATGCCTTTCTGGAGGTAGTCACAACACTCTACCCTACCATGATGCCCTCCTCCACAAGAGGACACTGATTAACCCACCTCATGAGAGAGTAAAGAACAAAATGTACCTAACAGCAAATTTTAAATGCCTCTCAGCAAGTCTTATCACAGCGAAATAATCACTTTTTAAGTAAAATTTCAATTAGGTAGCCATTATCATGGCACTTTCCTTCAGGAGATGCCTAAGCTTCCTTCTAGTGAAAGGAATCAGAGGCTCCTAGACTACTCCTACGCATGAAATACTTACAAATAGGAAAAACTCAAACCAAGGTTCAGCCTCTTTCTGAAGGGTTTGTTGCCAGTCTTATCAGGAAGGTTTAAGTGGAAACAGGGAAGAAATTCAATAAAATATTTATGCTCTCTTACCATTAGCATCTTGGACTCCAGTAAGTGCTCCAACGGCTGCTGCGGTTTCCCCAGACAAAACGATCTGTCCCCCACCTTGTAAGGTGGCTTCAGCCAGGGTGGCGACAGCATGGGCGGCAGCTTCACTGCAGGTACAGGAGCAGGAAAGGGGATGTGTAAGATGAATAAAAGTATATAGCACCGCAGCATGACAAATCACCTTTCATCCCACTCCTTGGATCTCTCTACTGATTCCATGGTCTTAAGCCTTCCAGCAAATACATGATACCAGTACTGACAGACCCAGGAGTAATTTTTAAACGATAATAAATAGCTAGAGAAATCTCAAGTCTTACATAGTTATAGAGCTAATGTGAAATTTTTCTTTTAGCCTAGGCAATGCGTCTTAAGGATACAAGGCACTTTCTTATCAATCAGCCTCTTTCTTATCAATACCAATTAAGTTCTCGCAAGCCACAGTGAAAGCTCTGACCCATATTCACAATGCAAAAGCCATTTTGGTTGTCATTCACAAGGTTGCCTTTTTCTCTTTATAATAACACAAGGTTATTATACCTGAGAACGTGCTTTTCTAGCCAAGGATGAAGGATATGAGGAGTCAGCACAAACGTGCACTTGCTATCTAGTTAATATTAAATAATAACAATTTGGTTTATAGCCATGCTTTTCAAATAGAAAGTAATGGTTTGGCTAATATTCTGAAAAGTCCAACTTTTTTTGTAGAGACAGAGTCTCTCTTTATCATCCTCGGTAGAGTATTGCGGCGTCACAGCTCACAGCAACCTCCAACTCCTGTGTTTAGGCAATTTTCTTGCCTCAGTCTCCCACAATGCCCAGCTATTTTTTTGTTGCAGTTTGGCCAGGGCTGGGTTTGAACCCGCTACCCTCAGTATATGGGGCCAGTGCCCTACCCACTGAGCCACAAATACCACTCTGAAAAGTCCAACTTTTCCCTCTACCTCACTGTGTATGCAGGCAGGGCTAAAATGAAGACTTACGGGCGGTGCTTGTAATTCAAGGGGGTAGGGCGCCAGTCCCATATGCCAAAGGTGGCGGGTTCAAACCCAGCCCCGGCCAAAAACCAAATAAATAAATAAAATGAAGACTTAAACTTTTAATTTGTTACTAAAAGCCCAAACTTCTTTCCTTTATAATAAAACAATTATAATAAATCTCCCTTCACTGCACAAATACTCTATAGAACAGAAAGAAAGACATTAACCATTTATTTATAGGAAGCACTATCTAGCAGATAATTTTTTCCCTTTTCCTTGCTGTATACTTTTATCATATGTAGAAATACCCATTTTTCTTGATTCAATAATGCTAAAACGATAAGACATACTATTATTTTATGAACCAGTAAAAAGGAAAAATTCCTGACAAGATTATAATTTCCCATGCAAATTTCAAAGACATAAAAATACAATATCCTTCCTGGAGTGTCAGGTGCTGATTTACAGTTACTAAGGGAATAACAATGGAACAAGGAATAGAGATGGCGGTGCCATTTAGTTTAGCAGAGATGGACAAATAAGCCAGTTGATAACAGCTTTGCTCTGAAGCTGCAGACTTTGCCATGACAATGCCAGTTGTCTTGTAATTGCAAGCTGTTAAGTGGGGATGGTAAGGGGACAACGATTGGTCAGGGTAAACATGTCAGGACTGTGGGTAAAGCAACACGTATCAAACTCAATGGTGTCTCTTTCACCAAAGAAAATCAGCAGACAAGTAAGGCAAAATGATTCACCTGGAAAAGACTTCTTGGTCACTAAAATGATTCTAGAAAGCAGAAAAGGACAACCAACAGATAGGAAAATCTCATTAAGTAGAAAATTCTCTTACTAACTTGTCTTATTTTTAAATTTTATGCCTCTATTTAGAAAGTTATCTTTTTCTGATAATAAAAACAACATGTATACAAAATTTGGGGAAGTTTTAAGTATAAAAGAAAATTTAAAATATCATACAGAGATAAGTTATTTCTTTCTCATTTTAAACATAACTTTAAACAGGTAACATCAGGATCATACTACAGTATGGTTTTAAAAGTTATTTTAATGTGGTAAAACACATATAACATAAAATTTACATTCTTAACCACTTTTCAGTGTACAGTTCAGTGGTATTAGATACATACATAATGTTGTGTGACCATAACCATCATCTCCATAACTCTTCTCATCTTATAAAACTAAAACTCTGTACCCATTAAACTCCTATTCCCCCATCTGTCCAGCCCCTCATAACCATCATCCTACCACCCATATTTATCATTTTTTTAAGAGATAGGGTCTCACTATGGTGTCCAGGCTGGTCTTGAACAAGCAATCTTGTTCAAGGCTAGTCTCAAGCAATCCTCCTGCCTCAGCCTGTCTCAGCCCCTGAGGAGCTGGGACTACAGGTGCATACCACAGCACTCAGTTGTCTCTGTGGCTCCATATAGTATTCGTTCTTTTATATCTGGCTTATTTCCTTTAACAGAATCTTCTCGAGGTTCAACTATGTTATAGCATATGTCAGAATTTCCTTTCTTTTTAAGGTTGAGTAATATTCCATTGTGTATATGTACATATAAATACATATGTATATACACACACACACATACACATATATACACACACACCACATTTTGCATATCCATTTATCTGTTGATGGTCACATGTGTTGCTTCTATGTTTGAACTATTGTGAATAATGCCATGAACATGGTCATACAAATATCTCAAAACCTTGCTTTTAATTTTTTTGGGTATATTCCCAGAAGCAGAATTGCTGCATCGTATGGTAATTTTACTTTTAATTTTTTTAGGAATCAGCATACTGTTTTCTACAATAACTACAACATTTTTCATTGCCACCAACAGTGCACAAGGGTTCCAATTTCTCCATATCCTCCTCTCCAACACTTGTTATTTTCTGATTTTTTCTTTTTTTTTTTGCAGTTTTTGGCCAGGGCTGGTTTGGAATCCGCCACCTCTGGCATATGGGGCCGGGGCCCTACTCCTTTGAGCCAGAGGAGCCGCCCTTCTTGCTTTTTCGATACTAGCCATCATAATAGGTGGGAGGTGGTATACCTCACTGTAGTTTTGATTTGCATTTTCCTAAGGATTAGTGATACTGAGCATCTTTTCATGTTTTTATTTGTTATCTGTATAATTTTAGAGAACTATCTATTCAAGACCTTTGCCCATTTTTGAATCAAAAATGGTTTTGGGGGGTGGTATCTGTGACTCAAGGAGTAGGGTGCCAGCCCCATATACTGGGGGTGTCAGGTTCAAGCCTGGCCCCAGCCAAAACTGCAAAAAAAAAAAAAAACTTTTTTGGTTTTTTTTTGGCTAGGGCCGGGTTTGAACCCACCACCTCTGGTATATGGGGCCAGCGCCCTACTCCTTGAGCCACAGATACCGCCCTGGTTAATTATTGAATTTGAGGAGTTCTCTGTATATTGTAGGTGTCAATCCATTCTTAGATATGATTTGTAAATATTTTCTCCCATTTTGTGGGTTTTTTACTATCTTTTGACACACAAATTTAAAAAATTTTTACAAAGTCTAATTTGTCTATTTTTTCTTTTGCTGCTGTGCCTTTGGTATCATATCCAAGAAATCACTGCCATATCTAATGTCCTAAAGTTTTTCTTCTGGGGCAGCGCCTGTGGCTCAGTGGGTAGTGCACCAGCCCCATATACTGAAGGTGGCAGGTTTGCACCCAGCCTCGGCCAAACTGCAACAAAAAAAATAGCCAGGTATTGTGGCAGGTGACTGTAGTCTCAGCTAGTCGGGAGGCTAAGGCAAGAGAATTGCCTAAGCGCAAGAATTGAAGGTTGCTGTGAGCTATGTGATGCCACGGCTCTCTACTGAGGGCGATAGAATGAGACTCTGTCTCTCAAAAAAAAATAAAAAGTTTTTCTTCTAAGACTTAGGTCATAGACCCATGAGTTAATTTCGGCTTGTAGTGTTAGATAAGGGTCCAACTTCATCATTTCACATGTGGATATCCAGTTTTTCTAATGCCACTGCTGAGGACTATCCTTTCCTCACTGAATGGTCTTGGTACTCTTATAAAAATCATTTGACCATATAGGTGAAGGTTTATAACTATGCTCTAAATTCTATCCCATTGGTCTGTGTATATCTTTATGCTGGTACCATATTGCTTTGACTACTATATGCCTATGGTAAGTTGAAATCAAAGTGTGAATCCTCTAACTTTGCTCTTCTTTTTCAAGATTATTTTGGCCATTGGGGTACAGGTCCCTTGAGATTCCACAGAAGTTTTAGGATGGGCTTTTCCGTTCTGCAAAATATCTCACTGAGATTTTGATGTGAATTGCAGTGAATCTGTACATTGCTTTGGGTAGTACTGATATTTTATAATATTCATATATTTAGCTCTACTGAGATCTTTATTTTTTTCATACAGCTTCTAGTTACTGTCTAGTGTCTTTTTGTACATGTAGTTTTTATTCCTTTCTTTTTTTTCTTAGACAAGAGTCTCACTCCCTCGCCCTAGGTAGAGTGCTGTGGTGTCATAGCTCACAATGATCTCAAACTCTTGGACTCAAGAGCTCCTCTTGCCTCAACCTCTCGAGTAGCTGGGACTATAGGAGCCCACTACAACACCGAGCTATTTTTAGAGACAGGGTCTTTCTCTTGCTCAGGCTGATCTCAAACTCCTGAGCTCAAGCAATCCATCTGCCTCGGCCTCCCAGAGTGCTGTGATTACAGGCGTGAGCCCCTATACCTCGTCTGTACATATAGTTTTCCACTTAACATTGTATTTGTCTGTGTAAATATTCCTTGACATTTATTAAAATGATAAATTAAAAATTGCTGACTTTCCCCTCTTTCTAGCTGTTTAGCTATAGTAACTGCTTCCACGTGCAAGAAAAAAAAATAAAATTTGATTTCCAGGTTTCTATTGACTTAGTTCAAGATTATGTTGATATATTTTTACTTTATTTGCTTCCTTCACAAAATAATTTGGAACATAATTGAAGTTGTGAGAAAAGCAGAGTAGAATCACAGAATGCACGTGCAACCCATATAGAAGCTGAGCTCACTGTCTCTGCTGACACACTTCTTGGTGATAATGACACCCACAGCCAATTATCCTATAGCATCTGTAATGTGAACTCAGAGCCAAAGGGACCCTTGATTTGGAATTACTACTAAGGCTGTTCTTTACATTTTTCATGATAGATTTTAATTTTAAAGTGCTTCATAAATATTTATTAGAGATAGTGTAATAGGTGATTATTTTGTGCCCAGGTCATTAATCTTTAATATTTTCCTAAGAAACACGCGTCACTAATACTACCAGCCTATTTTATAGCATCCAGTTATCACTGATCAATAATAAAAATATTTACATTCTGACTTGAGATTTTATGGAAAGTGGGAAAGCATATTCTTCAAAAAAGGATGTAGTTGCTATGTGGTACTTTGAAGAAGGAAGCTGGTACGTGAGAACCGTTTATACAGAAATAAGATCTTTATTTGTAGTTTACCCCAGTGACTGCTCATTCCCTACAATTTTTATTCTAGTTTACAATAATCTTATCACTGTATCAAAAGTGACATCCTGCTCCTTTTGTACACCCTGGACACATGCTTGCAGTGAGTTTCATGGGCAATGACATAAAAGTGTACCTGAACCTGATCACACCCATTTTATCTGAAAATCTAAAAATTTGAGGGTTTTTTCTTTTTTGAGATGGAGTCTCACTATGTTGCCCTTTGTAAAGTGCTGTAACGTCACAGCTCACAGCAACCTCAAACTCTTGGGCTGAAGCGATTTTCTTGTCTCAGCCTCCCAAATAGCTGGGACCACAGGCACCTACCACAATGCCTGGCTATTTTTTGTTGCAACTGTCATGGTTGTTTAGCTGGCCCAGGCTGGTTTTGAACCCACCAGTCTCGGTGTATGTGGCTGGTGCTATAACCACTGTACTATAGGTGCTGAGCGGAGGCTATTTTTAAAAATATCTTTCTCAAATATGGTATGGTAAAAGAAAAAGTAAGAACCAGCAACAACCTAAAACAATCTGGAATACCAGGAATGAGAGGTCCTATAGGAGTGACAAGTTGACAGGATGGTGAGGTTAGTTATTCCACTTCTGGTTGGAGCCAGAGACAAAGAAAAGATGGGTGCATCTTTTACATGGGGTATGAGCACAATGATGTCTTTTGTGGTCAGCAGGCCTATCATTTCCAAAATGATTTTAAACATTTACACTACACACAATGGGAAATGACTAAATAAACTACAAGAAAAATATTATCTTTATTTTAAAAAATGCAAAGGGATTAAAATGTCCCTGAGCTACCACTTTATGACTTTTAGACAAGAGTCATTTCCAAACCAGAACTACAGATGGAGATTTCTATCTGTAAGTGTCTAACCCTATAGTTGCACAGTCCCTACTCTCCATTTCCAGAGGATTTCTGATCTAAGTTGTCCACTTATGTCATTGGAAAAATACCACTCCACAGATTATTCTAAAGCCCTATTTTAATAATGTTTTAAATTTTGAGTCAATATTTTTATCTTAAAAAAAAAAAGACTGAATTTTTCTTTAAAAATGTGGCTTACTGGGCAGGGCCTGTCAGTGAGTAGGGTGCCGGCCCCATATACTGAGTGTGGTGGGTTCAAATCCGGCCCCAGCCAAACTGCAACAAAAAAATAGGTGGGCGTTGTGGCGGGCACCTGTAGTCCCAGCTACTTGGGAGGCTGAGGCAAGAGAATCGCCTAAGCCCAAGAGCTGGAGGTTGCTGTGAGCTGTGATGCCATAGCACTCTACCAAGGGCTACAAAGTGAGATTCTATCTCTTTAAGAAAAAGAAAAGAAAAGAATACGGCTTATTGGCTTGGCGCCTGTAGCACAGTGGTTACGGCACCAGCCACATACACCAAGATTGGTGGGTTTGAACCTGGCCAGGCCAGCTAATGCAACAATGGCAACTGCAACAACAACAAAAAAAATAGCTGGGCATTGTGGTGGGCACCTATAGTCTCAGCTACGTGGGAGGCTGAGGCAAGAAAATTGCTTGAGCTCAAGAGTTCGAGGTTGCTGTGAGCTGTGACGCCATAGCACTCTACCCAGTGAGGCTCTGTCTCAAAAAAAAAAAAAAAAAAAAAAAAAAGAGGCCTACTTCATTTTTTAAAGCAAAGTCTCCATAGCAGCAAAATGGCATATTCTAAATTCCTTTGGAAGAGCAATTGATAGAAGCATATTTCCCCATAGCACTGAGTCACAGCACTGTGCATGGCAGAAGGTCTCAGTGTTGACAACACAGGACAACATTAAGTTTCCCCTGGGGGAATGTAGATCCAGTCTACAAATTCATATCATATATCCCTGTACCTAAGGACTGTATGGGTATAGTCAAGAATTGGCTTTGTAGAAGTACATATTTAAGAAGAACTAAATATGAGAAGTGAAACTTCAAACTAATCACTGTTATCATGACAAATAAATATTACTTCCTTTCCTCTCTAGTTGTTTGGATAGAATAGCTCCATTTTATTTTTTTAAGCTATGATGTTCTACTCTTCATTTGTTCATTTCATTCCTAAAAGTGCTAATTTATTCTTTATTTAAAAAAATAAAATTAACATAGTTTTCAGGTTTAAGGACAATTTCTCTATACCCCCTTTGGGTTATGAAGCCAGAGTGGGCTAAAGGCTGTGCTGCCCAGGGCCCTTATTGTGACTTGCTGTATAAAACTCTTCTATTGATAACAGCATGGTTGAAAAACAGGTCTGTCCTGCAACTGTCCTGATCCCATTTTTTCCTCTAACAGAAGAAGGAGCTTTCTGCCTCCCCGTTCCTTCACCTGCCACTCCACGAGGCTTGCCTCTCCCTGCTCACCCTGTGCCCACATCTGCTGTTTACATTGCAGTAGAGGTGCAGGTGGTTATTGGAAAACCATTCTTGCTCCATCTGCATCTGAAACAGACAGGCTGGAAGGGGGCAGATTATGAAACCGCTTTGTCACCATAGGAACAAAGACCAGAATTTTCTGTGTATTTTTTTTACTAAGATGACTTCCAATAACAAATTTTATGGAAAGGCTGAGAATTCAGGGGATAAAAGATTCCAATGCATCTCATCCATAAAGAAACAAATGCCAAGGTCTTGTGTCTTACATCCAACCCTCCTAACATACGATTAGACCATTTGTTATCTCTCTTGGATTCAGAAATCCCTGATATCCCCTAATAGTCTACTATGGTCTAGTCTTTGCTGGCAGGCTTGGTTTCTTCACCCCCAGCAGAAGCTGCAAAATACTACCCACCAACACTCATTGGACATTGGGGCATTGAACTATCCGATTGCAAAGAGATTTCAACATCTCTTTACTCCTCCTACATGCCACAGTGAACCACATTCTCCTTTCTTTGAAGTAAACACTGTAGTCACCTCAGCTGCAGCCAAGTTTGTTAACAAGCCCTCAGGGCATACCATTACCCTTGCTGCCTATAGAAATAAGCTCTGGTTCTTACAGCAAAGAGAGCCAGAATGTGCCTCATATTTTCCACTATGTTCAGGACACTCACACTTCATTGGAATATCTAAGGTGCTGGATAGAATTTTCAATGAAACCAAGTTGTGCTGGTTCTTATTAAGAGTCTGGCCCCAAGTTAAAGTAAGGGATTACTGCACTAAAGCGAGAGTCTTGCTCTGGCCATGTCTTTCAGGAAGTTTACCTGGGTGCCCTCTCTCAAAGGGAGGAGTGGAATTGAGCCCAAGCTTAAGGAACCAAATAAATCCCAGGTCACTCAGGAACTTGCTGGGTAACTGTGAGAGAACAGGCATGTGTGTGTGTGTGTGTGTGTGTGTGTGTGTGTGTGCGCGTGTTTCACTTTTCAAATTCCTCATCAGTCTCTTCAGTTTCCAAGACCTTAATGAGACTATCTCTCCCTATCTGGTCTTCTAATCTTCTAACCATAATCAATTCTGAATAGGCAAACCTTAAAATGTAATCTAAATGGGGTGGCGCCTGTGGCTCAGTGGATAGGGTGCCAGCCACATATACCGAGGGTGGCAGGTTCAAACCCAGCTCTGGCCAAACTGCAACAAAAAATAGCCAGGGATTGAGTGGGCATTGTAGTCCCAGCTACTCGAGAGGCTGAGGCAAGAAAGTCACCTAAGCTCAGGAGTTGGAGGTTGCTGTGAGCTGTGTGACGCCACGGCACTCTACAAAGGGTGATAAAGTAAGACTCTGTCTCTACCAAAAAAAAAAAAAAGAAAAGAAAAAAGAAAATAAATAAATAAATAAATAAATAAGATGTAATTTAAATGATTACTGTAATTCCTGAAGTGCTAAGTATAGGCTGGACACTCTGATGGGAGTTTATTTGCATCATCTCATATAGATGTGTAATGAGTATTATTTTCACTATTAGAAAGAGGAAACCAATTAAGTTTCCTCGGGAATTAAGTTTCTCAAGGTCAAATGATTAGTAAGTAGTAGAGCTAGAATTCAAACCTGAAACTATATGACCTTGGAACCTTCTTCTCAACCACCATACTATACAGCCTCATACCGTAAACTATTTGCCCACAAACCCATCATGGCTCTCTAGTATCTACCACAACCAATCTAAACTTTAGCTAATTTTATATTTTAGGGGAAGTGATTTCCCCCTCTCTGAATTTCTACAATGTTCAGTCTCTACTACAACATTCAGTAGTGAATTAAACTCCAAAGTACTACATTTAGGTAAGTGTTTTACTTAAATCAGCCTCCCCAAGGAGAGTATGATTTCTTTCAAGGCAGAGATTATGTGTTATGTTTCTCTACTTACGGACTCACGCAGTAAAGAGCTGGAATATCTTAAATGACTATCTGGGACTAACAGCTGCTCCACATTGTGAGCATAGCAGCCCTTATTATACGGCAGGCATTGCTCTAAGGATCTCACATGCAGCAACTTAGTAAATGCTCTTGACATGTCTATAAGGCAGGCGCTATTATCACCCTCATTTTATAGAAGAGGCCTGAGCACTGAGAGTTCAAATCAACTACCCAAGGCCAAACAGCTTAGTAAGTGACAGAACTGGACTTCAAACTCAGGTAGTGTGGTTTCAAAGATCATATTATTAACCGTTAATTAAAATGCCTGACTTCACTGACAATATAATTGTGTTAGGAATGATAAAAATAATATGAGAATGATCTTTCCTGTCAATAGCCAGTAGAAGGCACCAAGCAGGAAACAATATAATTTAGTTTTGGAAACTACCTCCACCTGGAATATTCTACTCTGCAGCACCCTTCCTAAACATACCTGAAGGAAAAAGGCTCAATTTTTCTTATGGGTTGAGAGTGTTAAGTTCCAACTGCCAACTGTAACAACTGAGATATGACACTCACAACCACAAGGACAGATTTGTAATCCTCATTTATTTCCCCACCCTTGCCACCACCTGTTAAGCGCCATGGTGACTGTAGCTCCCTGTTGCATCTCTTGAGAAGCTGCCACTGCGGCCTCTGCCAATGATGCCACTGCCTGGGTGGCCTCTGACGCTTGTGTTGTCTGGATGGTCATCTCGCCTCCCTGTAACGTGGCCCAATTTTGTTCCACCTGTAGCAAAAAGGATACGATAGTAAAAAATTAAAGCTATAAAAGATTTATAATTTTAAAAAGTAATTTTTTCAAATGAATTGCTAGGTTTTTAGCCAAATCCATATATACTTTCAAGTCCACATGACCTACAATGTATAGAACAGGAACTTTAGTATGTTATCTTCTGTATAAAAAGGGGATATTAGAATATATATTTGAATTTGCTTATAATTGCATAGAGAAAGTCTGGAAGAAACCACTAAAAAATATTTTCTTCACTATATGTGGGAAAAGTTAGGAAGTTGGAAACAGGTTGCATAGGAGACAGAAAGCTAGACTTTCCACTGTATACTTATAAATATTTATCTCAATTTAACCATTTTGCAATGTACACATATCGCAAAACAACATGCTGTACATGATAAATATATACAATTATTTTTCATTTAAATGAATTAATAAATAATAAATGAATTCAAAAAATACATGTAGACTGGGGGCACATGGGGCTGAGCGCGGTGGCTCACACCTATAATCCTAGCACTCTGGTAGGCCAAGGTGGGTGGATCACCTGAGTTCATGAGTTTGAGACCAGCCTGAGCTAGAGTGAGACCCAGCCTCTAAAAATAGCTGGGCTTTGTGGCAGGCGCCTGAGGCAAGAGAATTGCTTGAGCCCAGGAGTCTGAGGTTGCTGTGAACTATGATGCCACCGCACTCTACCGGGGATGACAAATTGAGACTCTGCCTAAAAAAAAAAAAAAAAAAAGGCACATGGGAGAAAACAAAATTCAAACTGTGCCAAACAGATCTGGTACTCTAGATCATTTCCCCCAAGGGTTTACTTGCATTACCCATTTTCTAGTGTTCTATGCAGAGATATTCCTTCTCATACGTGAGCATATTTACACACACACACACCCTTATTTTTCCTTCTAAAAACAAAAATGGCAGCATATTCCATATATCTTTTGTACTTTGCTTTTTTCACAAATAAAACATCTCTGAAATGACTCCATTTGGGAACATATAAAACCACTTCATTCATTCATGATCATAATAATGACTGCACCACATTGTATTATGTGGGAAAACCAGGATTTATTTAACCAGGTATCTTTACTAGGCATTTAAATATTTTCTAGTTGTTTTTTTTTTTTTTTTTTTTTTTTTTTTTTTTTTTTTTGAGATAGAGTCTCACTATAACATCCTTGGTAGAGTGCTATGGCGTTACAGTTCACAGCAACCTCAAACTCTTGGGCTTAAGCGATTCTCTTGCTTTAGCCTCCCAAGTAGCTGGGACTATAGGTATCTGCCACAACGCCCAGCTATTTTTTGTTGTAGTTGTCATTGTTGCTTAGCTGGCCAAGGCTGAGCTCGAACCCACCACCTTGGGTGTATGTGGCTGGCACCATAACCACTGTGCTACAGGCGCCCAGCCAAGTTTCTAGTCTTTTGCTATTATAAACAGTGCTATGATAAATACTCTTACTGTACTTTGTATATTCTATATGAGTCTTATTTATTTATGTGGTAAGTTCCTAGATATGACATTAAAGATCAAAGTTGTCCTGTATTTTCATTTTTGATGGAAACTGCCCAGTTTAACAAACAATTTTTTTAATGTAGCAAAATCTTTCTTTTTAGGGGGAGGAATTATGAAGAAACTAAAACAGGCTGGGCGCGGTAGCTCACACTTGTAATCCTAGCACTCTGGGAGGTGGAGGTGGGTGGTTTGCCTGAGCTCAGGAGTTCAAGACCAGCCTGAGCCAGAGTAATACCTGTCTGTAAAAAAAAAAAGCCGGGCGTTGTAGTCGGTGCCTGTAGTCCCAGCTACTTGGGAGGCTGAGGCAAGAGAATTGCTTAAGCTCAAGAGTTTGAGGTTGCTGTAAGCTATGATGCCACTCTATGGAGGGCAACAAAGTAAGACACTGTCTAAAAAAAAAAAGAAAGAAAAAGAAGAAGAAACTAAAGCAAAATCAAACAAATATACACCCCCCCCCAAACAAACAAACAAACAACAACAAAAAACCCCCATACTACTAGCCCAGACTTTTTCAGCCTTGGCACTATGAACATTCGGGGCCTAACAAATCTTCATTGTGGATGCTCTCCAGTGCATCGTAGGATGGTCAGCACCCTCACTGACTTCTACTCACTGGATGCCAACAGTACCCTAACTGTACCCTAGTACCCTAGTTGTGACAATCAGAAACATCTCAGACCTCACAAAATGTTCCTTCTGGCCCTGGGTTGAGAACCACTCATTTTATAGGGACAGTTTCACTTTGTCACCCTGGGTGCTGTGGCATCACAGCTCATAGCAACCTCCAGTTCCTGGGCTTAGGTGATTCTCTTGCCTCAGCCTCCCAAGTAGCTAGGACTACAGGCACCCACCACAAGGACTGGCTTTTTGTTGCAGTTCAGCCAGGGCCAGGTTTGAACCTGCCACCCTCGGTATATGGGGCCAGCACCCTACTCACTGAGCTACAGGAACTGCCCGAGAACCACTCATTTTAATACAATCCTTTGCATTTAGAGACTTCTCATTCCTTTTTTATTTTAAAAAAAGAGACAGGGTCCTACTCTGTCAACTAGGCTTGAGTGCAGTTGTGTGATCATAGCTCACTGTAACTTTGAACTCCTGGGCTTAAGCAATCCTCCTGTCTCAGCTTCCTGAATAGCTAGGACTCTAAGTGCATTATAACATACCCAGCTAAGTTTTTAAACTTTTTGTAAAGACAGAATCTTACTATGTTACCCAGACTTGTCTCAAAATCATGGTCTCCAGTGATCCTTTTATGTTGGCTTCCCTAAACACTAGGATTACAGGCCTGGCCCACCACATCTGGCAAGATCTCTCCATTCTGGATACCTGTATCTAGCTACTTCAATACGTTTTGCTCAATAAATACCAGTGAATTACCCCCCATCCTTCAGGCCCAAAGAAAAAAGCAGCAGAGGCAGTGAAAGCAAAATTTCTACTAAAATATATGGTAGGTGACATATCAGCTCAGGTATAATATTTCTTTTGAAGTTTTGGGTCTCAGGACGTTAGCTGTGCAAACTGGAACTCTTGCAGTTCCCGCTCCACATTGCTGGGGCCCAGTGAGTTGGTTACCTTGTGCCTGCCTGTTATTAGGTCCCCCCCAAAATGCCACAAGCTCTTGGAGAGGTAGATATTTAAAATGCCTCTTGCTTTATTTCCACTACCATATTTAGATTATGATATGCTTTTCTGAATGTTTGTCAAAAGGATCCCAGAAAATTGCCATTCCTTTGAGCTACTTTAGTATTTACCCCGAGTACTCTAATGGGCAGTGAATTGTGCCAGCAAGCCTTTAGGGCTATCACTACTGAAGGCTAAGATAGCCTAGAGCTACAAAGTTGCCCACTCAGGAACTTCAAAGCTTTTGCTTCCTGAGGTATGACTGCTTTGACCTTATGACTCCAATGAGCATCATGATCAACACTGCTACTGCAGATAGGAAGCTGCACAATTCTTGTGGCCAATGTGTTTACTCAAATCACCAGCTAAAGCTGGCTGGCATTGTTGCCTATTGCTATTAACGAGTCCTCCTCCTTCCTGACCTCCTCTCTATTTTATTTTGTATCTTTTTTTCTTTTTTTTTGGATACTGAGTCTTACTTTATTTCCCCCAGTACCAGTAGAGTGCCCTGGTATCATAGCTCCCAGAAACCTCTCATTCTTGGGCTCAAGTGAGTTTCTTGTATCAAGCCTCCCGAGTAGCTGGGACTATAGGTGCCTGCCACAATGCCTGGCTATTTTTAGAAATGGGGTCTCGCTCTAACTCAAGCTGGTCTTGAACTCATGAGCTCAGGTGATCCGCCTACCTGGGCCTCCCAAAGTGCTGGGATTACAGGCATGAGCTACTGTGCCCGGCCCTGCCCCTCTATTTTAGACCCACTCATGCTTCTGCTTTCACCTGAGCTTGGCCCATACAGCTCTACCAAGTTATCATACTCCACAGGCAGCAATTCAATATAGATATAATTAGTTACAATCATAAAGAAAATAGTATTAGAATGCTGTCATATAGGTTACACTATAATTTAAATAAGTTAAATTATATGGCAAGAAAGATTAATGAGGATGACAGTAAAGGGTGGAAAGAGAATAGGAAGAAGAAACAGAGGAAGAAATTTCTAATCAGTAATATGGCAGGCCGGGAGTGGTGGCTCACACTTGTAATTCTAGCACTGTGGGAGGCTGAGGCAGGTGAATTGCCTAAGCTCACGAGTTCTAGACCAGCCTAAGCCAGAGCGAACCCTGCCTCTAAAAATAGTCGAGTGCTTATAACTTTGGAGACTGAGGCAAGACAATCGCTTAAGCCCAAGAGTTTGAGGTTGCTGTGAGCTGTGCACTGTGCTGAGGATGACAAGTGAGACTGTCTCAAAAAAAAAAAAAAAAAAAAAAAAAAAAAGAAAGAAAAAGAAATATGGCAGGTGATATATCAGCTTAGGTGCTAATATTTCTTTGGAATTTCCTTGGGTGTGTTTGCTTAAGCTCTTATTGCCCTCCTGCCCTTTTTGCTGAGAAACAGCGTGTAGTTAACCATGCCTCAATAACACCGGCCAGGCACAGAGAGGCTCACGCCTATAGTCCTAGCACTCTGGGAGGCCAAAGAGGGTGGACTGCCTGAGCTCAGGAGGTAAGAGACCAGCCTGAGCAAGAATGAGATTCTGTCTCTATTAATAATAGAAAAACTAGCTGTGTGTGGTGGTGGTAGGTGCCTGTAGTCCCAGCTAGTTGGGAGGCTGAGGCAAGAGGATCCCTTGAGCCTGAGAGTTTGAAGTTGCTGTAAGCTAGGCTGACACCAAGTAGCTCTACCCAGGGGAACGGAGTGAGACTCTGTCTCAAAAAACAAACAAACAAACAAACAAAAACAAACCTCCAAAATTCCAAATTATGCCTTAATGTCACCTTCTCCAAAGAAAGGATCAGAAACTTTAGGAGGAGAAGATATTCAGAGGATGTTCTATCAGCGTCTACATATGTCTGACAAAGAACCACTGCACGATAAGGCCGTCAAACCGTGGCTCTTCTTCTTTGTCTAGCTGGATCACGATCGTGGACCACGATGGCTATTCCATGCTGCCAGGCTTTCACAACTCAATGCATTGAACGTGCTGCTCCCTTTGACAGGAACACAACTTCTACCCCTCTATCTTTTGCCTTGCTAGTTATCCTTCTTATCTGAACTCCGGGGCTATTGCTCTGGGAACTATTTCCTGAGACAACTCCACTCCCCTACAGTCTAAGGTTAGGGCCTTTCCTCTTCATTCCACTGCACGCTGGGCTTATGGCTACTAAATCCTTATTTCACTATAGTTCTTTGTTTTTCTTCACTACCTGCATGTGAGCTCCTTAAGGCAAGAGCAGTCTTTATTATTCTGTATCTATATTACCTATCAAGCCCAAAAAGTAATTACTGAACAAATGGAAGTAAAACATAATATTTTTTACTTTCCTGTTTGTTATTTATCCTATCCATATTTCAGGTAAATTGACCTTCATAAAAAAAAGTCCACTTAAAATGAGCTGCGCAATTTCAAAACGGTTACATGTATTAATGGTTCAGTTGAAAATCATGTCTCTAATGTCTTTATACTTTGGTTTTTTCCCTTTCTTCTAACAGAATCACACATACCATTATTGACAGATATCTTTTTTTTTTTAGAGACAGAGTCTCAGTTTGTCGCCCTCGGTGGAGCGGGGTGGTGTTACACCTCACAGCAACCTCCAGCTCCTGGGCATAGGCGATTCTCTTGCCTCAGCCTCTCCAGATCGGGACTACAGGCGCCTGCCATAACACTCGGCTTTTTTTTGTTGTTGCAGTTTGGCAAGGACTAGGTTTGAACCCGCCACCCTCAGTATATGGAGCCAGTGCCTTACTGACTGAGCCACAGGCGCTGCCCATCAGATATCATTTGATTTCAAATTTTTACTTTTCTGACATCTAAAGCAATTAATACCATCAATATAAATGGTAGTCTTATTACACAACAGAATAAATTTTAAACTGCTTAAGGCTAGAGACTTTGTGTCTTTGTAACTAGGCAAATTACCTAGTATTCTCAGCCCACCAAGACCCAAAATGGTTCTTCTCATAAATGTAACTAGATGTAACTGGATGTTGACCATAGTGTGGAAGGGAAAGAGCTCTCACTGGTAAGGCTGGGATAATAAAATGACCAACTTCTAAAAATATAGGTAATTACTTCTTGTTATGAAGTACTTTCTGTTCCATGGGAGAAAAGATGCTAGCTATCGGGAAGTAGGGGAGGAGAGCAAGATGGCGGCCGAGTAACAGCTTCCTTGCATCTGGGCACCGTGAATCTGGGGAGATAAGACTCCAGGCACCTCTGGCTGGTGGGATCTGCCTATAATCATCCCTGTGAGGATAAAGGGAGTCAGCAAGAGACTTCTGGACCCCAAGAGGAGGACAAAAACAGTGAAAAACTGGCAAGTGTTCGCGTGTGTTCAACTGGTCTAATCCCGCCAGCAACTTCCACAGGCACAGCAACTTAAAGAGCAAGAGGAAGTGAAAGGAAAATTCGAGCAAGGAAACAGATAAAAGAAATGAAATTACTCATGAGGAAGAATCAGCAGAAAACTCCAGGCAACATGAAGAACCAGTCCAGAACAATCCCTCCAAGGGACCATGAGGTAGCTACTGCAGAGGATTCCACCTATAAAGAAATGTTAGGAATGACAGAAAGGGAATTTAGAATACACATGATGAAAACAATGAAGGAAATGATGGAAACAATGAAGGAAACTGCTAATAAAGTAGAAAATAACCAAAAGGAAATCCAAAAACAGAATCAA